>NW_006499617.1:5976119-5987946 GCF_000471905.2 Amborella trichopoda | reverse complement strand
TTACCTATATACCCCATCAGCGTCCTGATGGGTCCACTTAATCCCTATCAACGTCCCAGATAGGTCCACTTAATCCCTGCAGGTCCACTTATACCTCACCGGCGTACCGGATGAGTCCACTTAATCCCTAGCGGCGTCCCAGATAGGTCCACTTATACCTCACCGGCGAACCGGATGAGTCCACTTGCATACTTAAATTATTTCTAAATCTCTTTAAACATTCGAAAGCAGCAATATCATGTACTCAACATATCACTGAAATCATTAATATGAATTTCACTTAAACCATTAATAACAGTCACTCTCTATAACATTTCAAAAATAACCAATCAAATATTTTGGGCTCAAATTTAGAAAGGTAGCAATTCGTAAAGACATTCTAGCATAATTGCCAATCTAATATGTATAGGAAAACTCTTATAGAAATTCAAGAATACGGAATTATCACAATTTATGGGATGTTAGTTTGCAAATAAACATTTCACAACAATACTATAATCAATTCCAAAATGTCAATTTTTAAATAATAAGGCAGTCATTTGCACATGAATTTTACAATGTCTAAATATTCAAAACAGTAGAAAGAAATATCACAATTTTACTAAAAGCTGAAATATCACATTTATTTCTAACAATAAACAAGAAAAATAAATAAATTTATTTTTCTAATTTACAGCATTCAAAATTTCTAACATAGATAAAATATCACAATTTTTATTTAAAAGATTATTTTTCAAGATAATGAGGTCACGTGCGCATAAAATTTATCGCGCCTAAAATTCATGATAATAAGCAGAAATAACTATTTCATTTTATTTTTAAAAAGAATGAATTATTTTTCGAGACAATGAGGTCACTTACACATAAAACTGATAAAATAAAGATCCTAGATGAAAATATCACTATTTATTAGAAATAGACTATTTTTCAGGAAGACGATGTCACTTACACACAAAACTGATAAAAGAAAGATTCTAGACGGAAATATCACTATTTATTAAAAATAGACTATTTTTCAGAAAGACGATGTCACTTACACACAAAACTGATAAAATAAAGATTCTAGACGAAAATATCACTATTTATTAAAAATAGACTATTTTTCAGAAAGACGATGTCACTTACACACAAAACTGATAAAATAAAGATTCTAGACAGAAATATTACTATTTATTAAAAGTAGACTATTTTTCAGAAAGACGATGTCACTTACCCACAATTATTTGAGAGGGAGCTTCCGATAAAAAAATTCGGTTCGAGAGAGATCTCAAAATTTTTTAGGGTAGGAGTGCTCACCTCCCCTATTTAAATTCTTAGAACGTATTATTATAATATTTTATTAGGCTCTACCTCATACCTGAGGTGTCGCGTTAAGCGTCTGCTTTTAACATACGAAAACCACGTCCGCTAAAGGACGTGGCCAGCTGCAAGCAGCATGAGGCAAAAGTAGGCTAAAGAAAAAGTAAAGGCAAAGGCAAAGGCAAAAACTTTTGAAAATAGTGATGGTCCCCAAAGACCATCATCCTCAAACAGACCATCACCTATTTAAAAGCATCTTTTCTCCTTCTTTTTTTTTTTTGAAATTTTAGGATTGTTACAGTAAGTGATGTCATTTATGGTAAAATCATTATGTGAAAGATTGATATTTCTGCAATTAATTATAATACTGCCAATACTGTGAGATTTACGTATTTATGCATTTAATTGGATATTTATTTGTCTATGAATTTTAGATACTATAAGTTTTGCTTATTCTTGTAAAATAATTAATTATGAAGTTACATTCCATAAAATTGTGATAATTATGTGTTTAACCTTGGATTTCTATAAAAGCTCTTAAATTGATAATCGACTGCCTGTTGGATTCCATTTCAAATATACCTGTTTGATCTGCTGCCTTTCTGCAATTTTTATCCAAATTGTTTGATTGGTTACATACAAATATTTCAATGAAAGTAATTGTTTAAATTGCTTCAAGTAAATTCTTGTTAATGATTTCAATGATACTTTGAATATACGATGTTGATGCTTTCTGATGTTAAAGAGTTTCTGAGATAATTTAAGTATGTGTAGACCTATCCGGGACACCAATAGGGACTATTTGGACTCATCCGGTATGTCGATGAGGTACGTTTGGACCTACAGGGATTGTTTGGACCAATCTGGTTACGCCGGTTGGGACTATTTGGACTCATCCGGACGCCGGTGAGGTTTGTTTGGATCTGCAGGGATTGTTTGGACTCATCCAGGACACTGGTAAGGTTTATAGGTGACCTACTTGGGACCCCAGTAGGGTATTTTGTGAAATCCTTTGAGTTATGCATTGCTGTTAAAATATTTAGATGCATTTTAATCATTTGGAATATGTTTAATTGTGCATTTCTGAAAGTGAAATTGTTATCCATAAATGCTTTTTGGCTCGCATTGTTTCTAATAGACTTCCTTTTTTTAAAATGCTTACATCTTCCGACTATGATTATTTTTTAGGACTATGATGATCACTTACTGAGTAGCCAAACTCATCAAACTATGGTAAAAATATTTTGAGGGTAATTGCAGCCTCCCTAGTTGAAGGCACAGTAGGACCAACTTTGGAAGAAGTCATAGTTATGATGAAATTTTCTCTTTGTGACTTTTGTTCAAATTCACTATTGTAAATTTTGTCCTATCAACAAATGTATATCTAAACCTTCATGTTAATATTAGTTATGAGTAGACTTTGTACAGACTCTTAGAAATGGAAAAATATGTTTTAGTGCAATTAATGGTGAAGTAAAAAAATTTCGTTTTGTTAAATATAGACTGTTACATCTCAGGGATTCCAGTGTTATAAATCTTGGGGTGTGACAAAAATGGTCTGGGCAACACACTGTGTCACATTATTCAAATTGGGCGACACACTTTATTTTGTGGCGCACTAGTCAAACTGTACCAGAATTTTGGATTTTGGACTCTCCCTATGTTTCACGAGGTTTTGGAGAGTTATCATCTTGATTTTGAAATTAAATGGGATATTTATCTTTTTTTTAGATCATTTTCAAATTTGGATACAGCTTCTAAAAGAGAAAGGACCATGGGATGAGGATTATGAACCATGGTGCTTTGTGATCTAAAGGTGTTATAGATTAGTACAATCTGAAAAGGTTTTCCAAGTGTTTCTAGTATTATAAAAATTATAAAATTTGTCAAATTCAAGATGGGGTGTCTATAGTTGCTCCTCTTTAGCACTCCTTGTCCTTTGAAGGACATATGAGTATCAAAGAAATAGATAATCCCGACATTTTGACTTTATCCTGATATCACGTGGTTAGAGGGCACACCAATTCTTTTTTGGAGCTATAACACGAGATCATGTTCATCCCACCCATCCACCTTGTGCAAATTCGACTCTAGGCTTGTTGGCCTGAGTTATTATCAGGGTGTTTTTTCTCACGCTAGCCATGCCACTTAATTCCAGGAGTTCTGATTTGTAATTCAAAATTTATGAACTTTGCCTACTTCTTGATTTTCCTTCAAGGCTCTCTAAGGATTGAAAAAGGCTTTACCTGCAGGGATGAAGGTTTCCTTGGTCGATTCTAAAGAGAAAGATGAGGCGGCAACACTGTAGCATCATTTTCGGGTGCCCAACTCCCTCATTTTAGAAAATATGTTTATAAATTTTGAAAACATAAAGATTTTTTTAAATAGAACTCGGAGCTTGGGTGGGTGGGTGTACAATTTCAAAAAAGAAATTAAGATTTTTGAAAACACAAGATATATAGAGAAAACGTTTTAAAAGAGAAAGATAATTTGAAAAACAAATTTGAGTTAGATGTTTTAGCTCATGCAACCATAGAGTCTTCGTACTAGTTTAACGTCATTTAGCGATAGACGTAATCAACCCGACAGTTTAATGTCATGTGGTGGTGAACGTTTTCAATGAAAATGATTTTTCATTTGAAAGTGGTTGGCAGTTTAGGCTCATGCCAGTAATGAGCATTTTCTAAACTAGATACATGCAACCTTTTACGTCAAACGGGGCTAGATATTTTTGAGAAAATGATTTTCATTTGAAAGTGGTTGGCATTAAGCTCATGTCACCAAGGAGCATTTTCTTCTGAAATTTTTTTAATGAAAAGATTTTTCATTTAAAAGTGGTTGGCAGTTTATACTCGTGCCACCAAGGAGCATTTTCTGAACATTTTGAATTTCAAGCAAGATTGTTTAGATCCCGAGGTTCATGAAAAACATTTTAAAGATCAGCCTTTTCTGAGAGAAAACACCTACGTGTGACTGTTTTAGTCCCTTGGAGGCCTTTGGATGCAAAATAGGGAATTTTTAAGGTCTGGGCGACACACTTGGTGTTGCAATTTTAATTTAAGCATCACACTTAGTGTCACATTAGTATCTGAGCGACTCACTTTGTGTCTCACAATCGCGGACTCCTTTAAACTAATTTTCTCATTTCTAGTCTAAGAGTCATTTTCCTTCCTGGGATTTATCTTTTCAAGTCTATAAAAGGTGTTTTAGCTGAAAAATTTCCCTCTCTTTCTTGACTTGGCTGTGCAATTTTCATATCCTTCTATTCTCAAAGGCTTATTTCTTCTTCTTTCTCCATTCTCCCTTCTTCTTTGCTGGTTTTTCATATTCCTCATGGCTCCTGAGATAAACAATAGTCCTTTCCAGGATGGTTCTTTTAAAGACAAGGGAACGAGGGTTAATAATTATGAAGATATAAGGGAAGAAGAGATCCCCCCTCCTTTTTCTAGGATAAGGTACTTTCTTGAGGGCCTTCCCTTCGATATTTCTCAAGGTTTGAGGCCAGGGGATGTCTCTCAAAGAGTTCAGGGTATCCTCTCATTATGTCCCTGGTTCAAGGGTTGGTACTAGTCAACAAGACAGTGGCCTGGCCCTGAACTCATGGCTTTCCTCTCTTCTCTTTCCATAATAAGAATTTTAACCATGGCTTCTTCTCACATCAATTTCCCTCTCATAGAGGCTTTTACAGAGAGGTTCAACGCTCAGACCAATACCTTCTTCCTTCCCATCAAAGAGACTACCTCGACTTTAGACGAAGTTGCACGGATTTCATGTCTGAGCATGTATGGGACCCCATTTCACCCTTCTATAGCTACTGATGACTGTGGACCCGATTGTTCGGGGCAACCTATTCTCCACAAGGAGATTGGGTTGATATGGAGGCTTTGGTAGTTAATCGAGAGAGATCCTGAGAAACGGAGCAGACCCCGAATCTTTCTTTCCGTACTTTTGGGGTTGATTATCTTCCCTAGCAATACGAAAACGGTTAGAAGCACCCTCATTCCTTTCGCCCATGATTTTTTAGAGGGGCTTGGTTATACCATAGTCTCAACGATTTTGGCAGGTATTTATCGCGGTCTTCACAACCTAGTAACTCGCGGTGACCATTCTATTGAGGGAAGTGTCTTGATTCTGTAGGTATGTTTTTCTTCTCTTTTTCTACTTTATATTCCTGCTTTAACTTCACTATTACTGTTTTTCTCAAAAATTTCAAAAATTTCAAAAATTTCGAGACACGTGATGAGGCGACCAAAGTGTGTCACCCAAGACAAACAAATCTGGCGACATAAAGTGTCGCCTTGGTCAATCTTGCCCCAAACAAACTATGTTTTGCAGTAAGCTTGCGCCGTGATTTATACTTTCTTCTGGTTTTGTTTTCACAAATTTGGGCATACGAGCACATCGCAATAATCCGCCCACCTCGATCCACGACTGGTGTGTCTGCTGCTCTTGGCCTATCATTTGTTAACGATGATTCCAAGCCTCGTGAAGTTAACTTCTATAGACGGGTTCTTGATGAGTTGGCATCCTTCGACTAGGTGATTTGGGGGCTTGAGAATGCACCCTTAATCCATTCGGCAATAGGGTATTCCTATCTGATTTTGGTGGGCCAACAGTTTACTCAAGGTTACTTTTCCCAAAGGGTACTCCAACAGTTTTGGTTTATCCAGAATTATACTTCTGTTGGGGAGGCCATTGACTGCCGTCCCATTTTTCCTCTAAAGCAACACTCCTCCAACCTTCTTGGTAAGGTGGGCCTATCTTGAAAGGGGAAGAAATCTCCCACAGATGAGGGTTTGGTGAAGCAGGACAAGTTTATGACAACTACCAATAACAATTCTTGATGGGAGCACGCTTGTCCTCTTTCCCTGTGTCCCCAGGCTCTGGTGTCTCAAGGCGAGTCTTCTACCCCTAGTAAGGATCATGTGTCTTCTCATGCTGCTGATATATCTTCTTCTAGCAACAAGCCATCCAGTGAGGAATTAACTGACATTAGTTTAGAGGAAGTCAAGGTTGAACTAGCCTGATGGGCAGCTTTTGTGGCTTCTTTCAAAGAGAAAGAAAGAGAACCCAGTCTAAGGAGTAGGAATAAGCCTTTTTTCTTTTCTTTCTATTTTGATCATGAATAAGATGTGGATGGCATCATGACCATTCTGATTTTTGTTATTTCTTTTTCTTTTCTTAGCATGTTAGGACAGTAGGGGTGATGGTCTCAAGATCTAATTCAATTGTGTTAAGGCATGTAGTAAACCCATGTTAAATGGATGAATAAATTTTTTATTTTTCGAGAACTTCAAGGCTATGTAGAATTCTTATTTTCTATATTGACGAGATTTCAAGTTGGGGCTTTTCCCTTTTTTTATTTTTTGAATTTTTTGGACTTTTTTTGCATTGTGTGACACACTTTGGTCGCACTATTTATTTGGGCGATACAAAATGAGTCGCCCACTTTTTCATTATTTTTTTGTGTCGCTCTATTTGGGTGTGTCGCCCAACCTCTTCTTCTTCTTTTTCCTTCTTCAATTCAAAGTGGCCAGAATTTTTTTAATTTTTTAATTATTTTTTAAAATTTTTATTGTGCGCCGCAATTTGTGTCCCAAATTTTAAGTATTTTGAAGTTTCTAGATTTTTTTGTTGTGCAACACACTTTGTGTCTTTCTGGATTTTTTTGTTGTACAACACGCTTTGTGTTGCACTATTTGTTTTCGTGTCGCCCACTTTTTTTATTTTTGTGGCGACCCACTTTGTGTCTCCCTGTTTCGGTTGGGTGACCAAAGTGTGTCGCGGAGCCTCTTTTTTTGTTTCTTCTCCGACAGAAAGGGCAACCAAGTGTGTAGCCCTTTCAACACACTTAGTGTTGCAGATTTTTTTAATTATTTTTTTTATTTTTTATTTTTTATTGTGTGAAGCACTTTGTGCCATAAATTTTAATTTTTTTATTTTGGGCCGGACCGGAACTTCATGATACCATTTCTTGTATCTATGGCAATAAAAATAACCAAAATGCCCCTATGTGCTTTTTAATGCACTGTTTCTCTGAGTTTTTTTTTTAGAATAGTTTATGTTTATTCTATTATGTCTTCTATTGCTTTATAACCATACAATAGTATCATTAACATCATTTTTGTCCTTGTTTTAGGGAATTTTTTTTGTTTCTTTGCCCCATTTATGGGGTGTTCTATTGTTAATTTCGCCTATGCTTGCGATGTTGAAAAATTAATTATTTATCTTCTTCAGCTTCGAGTTGGTCATTGTCTCAGGCACCGACACAGAGCATAAGAGACTCGAGACAAGTGTGCCCCAAGGTTGGAAGATCAAGAGAAGTCGAGTGTTCATACCCCTACAGCTGATGCGGTTGAGGAGATTACAAGGTCGAAGATGTGATCTTCTCCCATATCTCAGATTTTTCCTTTTTCTTATTCTCTTGTAGAAACTTTATTACCTCCGTGTATATATATATATATATATATATATATATATATATAATATTTTTCCTTGCTTTCTTCTTTTTGAGCTTATGCTTGATTTCGACTTTCATTGTTTCATCTATGAAAAATCTTACGTGTGCATTCGATTCAATGAGATTGAGAGGGACACTTTATTTGCACACTTTTTTCAAATTGATTTTCAACAAACTCGAACCCCTTGTTATAGGGTTTTTGTCTTAATATTTCGGCTAACGGACTGTCGTACACGCACACGAGGATGGGTTTGCCCCATTTTGCCTTAAGGGATCTAGTGGAAAGAGAAAGCTCCCAAACCAGCCAATGTCTTTATTGGCGAGGTTCACCCATCTCCGATATGTGGTAGTTGACTGTTATACTCGTACAACCATGGAGTGCCTGATTAGTTTCATGCCCTCATTACAGGAGTAGGAGGTTGTCTTCAGAGTGAGGCCAAATTGACTAACATTTTAACATCGTGTAGTGATGGTGAGAATCTTATCTTATTTTAGAAAAGGATTTTGCAAATAAATTTTTTTTTTTCATTCTTGTTTTTTGTTTTTTTTGTTTGTGCAATGAGAAGATAAGAATATCACTTCGAAGAGTATTTTTGAAAGAGGGACGAGCCTTACAATTTTTTCCACTTATTGCCCCTTTGGTGGTCATTTCCGTTTATTACTTTGTTTAGAGATGATGAAGCGTTCACTTGTAAGATCTCAAGGGTTGTGAGACCAAAAGTTTCCCTTGGTCTTCAAAGCTCTTATCCTTTGTTTTGCAGACATGAGGAATTCTCTAGGTTTCTGTCAGACTTCCTTCTTAGAGAGGGTTCGACATTCTCCTCACGGTATGTTGAGGCCCTTTGGATCTCCAAATCATATTACTTTCTCATATATTTTCAAACTAGATTATGTTAGAAACCTATAGGGAATTTCATTAGGAGGAGCCCTTATCATTCAGAGTATGCTTATGCAGTATTGTTTTTACTCGCAAGTGTCTATTTTGTACTTGGAGTTTCAGATTAGGGCCGCATCCTAGAGGTTTTCTTTCATCAATTTTTTTTTTTACCTTTAGCGTCCTTTTCAGGTTTTCACCATGTCCTTCATTTTTTTTTTCGTTTTGTTTTACCCATGATGCCTTTTTTGGGTTTTCACCATGACCTTCATTTTCTTTTTCGTTTTTGTTTTTTTCCTTCTTTTTTGAACCCATGATGCCCTTTTTGGGTTTTCACCACGTCCTTCATTTTTGTTTTTGTTTTTTTTAGCCCGTTACGAGTAGTATTTCCTGAGATATATTGCATTAATGGGGGTCGTTGAGTTCATATCCCTTTTGATTTTTTATCTTATAAGAATTGCATACGTGCACTTAGGTTACGACAAACGGTCCCTCCCTATTAGATTTGAATTTGATCAAAAGGTGTCGATTTGCAAGAGTATGGAAGATTATCTTGAGTACCAAGTCCCATTTTCTGAATTGTCGCGAAACATCCTTCCTTTGATATGCCCTCCCGATTCTACAATTGTAAGCTACGATATTTTGTGAAGCCTGTAGTCATCTTGAGTCGTTCTTCGGCCTTTTATTTTAGATCCGAGTCTTTATGAGCAAGCATTTAGAGGGAAGGCATCTCAATTTTGATGGGTAGCACAACCTCCATACAATAAACTGATGAGTACGGGGTCATGCCAGTAGGATTCTTTTCAGTTGTTCAATAAGCCCATAGTGTGTCATTTAACTTCTCATGTCAATCTTTGCCACCTTCAATTATTATGTTTATGATTTTCAGGAGCCCTTTATTTATGGCTTCAGCTAGGGTAGTAGGGTATAGAGAATTTCTGGGTTCTCCTAAACTTTTTGCTCACCTTAGCCACCCTTTCATTTTTAAAGTTGGCCCCATCGTCAGTAATGATTGATTGGAATGTCAAATCTAAACATAATGTTGTTCCTTATGAAACAAACGACATGCTGGCCTTCAATCATGACAAATGATACGACCTCCACTTATTTTGTGAAGTATTTTGTAGCCGTTAATATATAACGGTGCCCATTTGTGGCTTTCGCGAAAATCACCTCGATGATATCGAGACCCCACATGGTAAAAGGTCATACAGGTGGTGTTAAGTGGTACAGACGGTGTGTGGATGAGGTCCCATAGAGCTGACATTTGGGACACCTCTTAACAAATTTCTAACAGTCTTCGGCCAAGGTGTTTTAATAGTAGCCGGTTGTAGACACCCCGATCCCGATTGAGGAAATTATGGGAGACCAAAGTACCCCGGGCAAACCACCCCGATACTTGAACCACTCATGCTCATCTTGACCCACTCGTAAACCGGCCTCCATAAACTGAAATCGCTCTGGCAGAGCTAAAGGCGCTTGAGGAGCAAAGAAAGGCAGACAAGGACTCAGGACTACCGAGCCAGAAGCAACTTGGGAGTAGAAAGTTCTGGCACTCCCAATGGTGCAAAAGCAGCTCCCAAAATAGCCATAGAGATAACACAAGCACTAGACACAAAATTATCCAAATGGAGAGAAGGGTCCAAAGCCATTGCCAAGGGTGTCGGTGCCCCTTAGACCTACGCCATGCCCCAGGCAATCAAAATTGGGGCACAGCCAGGATATACGACCCAATGTTGCGTGTCAATATGGACTGACATGTGTTGAAAGGTACTGATATGTCAAATGTCAATACAAAATTGATTGTCGACCTTAGATTCATCGAGGAAACGTCACATCAGCTACCAACAAAACAAAAGAGCCGGAATAACCTTCTAACACTGTCACAGCTCAGAAGTCCACCAAAGGAGGTCGAAAATGCTTTGAACTCTAATTGATCCATCAAACGTACAAAAGAACACCCAGAAGACACATGGCAGATTTCATTGTGGACCAATTCCAATTGGCGTTAGCGTCAAGCCTTTGATACTCCGCCCGCAAAATTGTACCCGTACCGAGTCATGTGATTAGAAATTTAAGACACATTTAATTATGTTGACTGCATTTAAAGGTAATTAATGCGTGTTCGACGCTATTGCCAGTGGTGCCAAAGCATGTCCAAAGGGCGACGAAAGATGCAGGGCCTAGATTGTACCAAAAACAATCCAACCGATGTCCTAAGCTGGTTTGCCTATAAATAAGGCACTTGACCGAGAGTCCAAGGTTAGATTTTTGCCATTTAAGCCCATAAGCTCTATAGAACGAACCCAGACCTAATCTGAACCATACTCGACCTAAAGCAATAGCCCTTATGCCCCTCAAACTATACTTAATCCAAAGGCGGCCAGGGTAATTAGACTTTTCGAGCTCTCTTCCGCCTATATTCGCTTGTCCCATCAAAACCGAGGGACTGGGACTGACCGTGCAACCATCTACTATGAATCGACCTGACTCCGGGCGCTGGGCCCAGGGGCCCAGCCTAAAGTTCCTTCTCTCTCTCTCTCTCTAATTTTATTCATGTTATCCATGTTTTCATTAATGTTAATTTATTACCTTCTTCAATATCTTTCCCTTTCATTAATTTTATCTTAAATGCTTTTGTCAGTAGTTATGAGCTTTGTTTAATGCTTTCTTAGTTTTGATTTCCTTAGTTCATTTATTGCTATATTCCTTTCTTTTATTTTTAAATACCCTTCATCTTTCTCCATCTTCATTAAAATCTTTTTTAGAACCACTTTTGAACTCCAAGGCAGAGGCATACAGGAAGCCGACTTTGTCGGTGGTCTAAGTGGGAGAAGGCCTTGTGGCCCAACTCTCTCTATCAACTCTTTTGATTTTTTTGCACCCGAAACCAAGGTGGGGATCGAGTTCCCTACCCGTATTTTTTAGTATAAACAATTTGACACCCACCGTGTGGCCCGTCAAGCTTCCCTTACACCCTCACCGTTGAAGTAACCCTCTGGACTTTGTTCCGAAGGGTCACCATCAACCTGGAGTTTATCTCGGCTCATTCTGAGCCTTTCTTGCTTTGTTTGGGGTCTGAAATGGACACAAACCACTAGAAATTGTGTGGGCGCTATTCCCAGTAGCTTCTACCTGTCTCAACAGCCTCCTTGCACCTGATTTGCAAAGCTAATTTGGTCTCTCTCTCTCTC
>NW_006499617.1:5958874-5975640 GCF_000471905.2 Amborella trichopoda | reverse complement strand
CTCTCTCTCTCTCTCTCTCTCTCTCTCTCTCTCTCTCTCTCTCTCTCTCTCTCTCTCCATGCACATGTAAGCACGTGACTTGTGCAAATGCACCAAACACGAGCCTCTCTCTTGTTGGAATTATGGACTTTCAGGGTCTTGTGTTTTGCCAGCATGGTTCTAGGTCATAGTAGGAGTGATTAGGAACGTTGAGGCTACTAGAATCTTTGCAGACTGCGATCTGGATAAGCCTAGATATAACCTCGATTATATGAGGCAAGGTTCTTGGGCTATGATATGAAACGAGAGGTTGAGCGTTCCTCTAGTTAGGGTCGGTGTGTATGTGTGCGCACCTCATGTGGTGTGACCCATGGCTTGAGGATCAGTGCATCCCAATATGTTTGAGATGTTTTTTGTGTGTGAGAAGCCCTGTGTGAGCTAAGTTGCGTTCTGACAGGGCATAAGCCCAAATCCCTGACATGTGTAGCTTACTCACAATATGTACATAGGACAATTGCAATTTGATAAGCTGTTTTAATAAGGTAAGATCCACAAAACTATTCACACGTGTTGAGAGATGATCCCCGCAATTGCAAAAGTGCATATCCTCAGGGGACATTTGTAATCCACTAAACACTCGGGGATCCAACCACTTGTCGGTTAACTTGGACAAGTCCAAATATGTCATGACTTAAATTTGTGATGCATAGGGGCCGGGTTGGTCTGAGAAAGTTGTCTGGTTTCCAGATCTAGTTGTAGCCCAACCTCTTAAAGGATCATAATTTTCCAACTTGATTTATCTAAAATGTCAGACTGTGATATTTTGATGAAATTATTTAAAATGATTTGTTGAGATTTTAGAGAACTTTTGAAATTTTTATTTTGAGGAAAAATGACACGTTTAAATTGTTGATGTGAAATTTTAAATAAGGACATTCGCATGTGTGACGTGTGGCACACAAGTAGCCAATATGTCCCATAAGTGGGACGCAATGGACTGCCATGTCACTGCCATGCAAGAATGATATGGACAATCCTAGGGTTTGGGCGCATCTGCTTTGTTTGGTTTTGGACATAACTTTGATAAGTGTGACTTTGTGGTACATATGTGGATCACATGTGCTGTAGTATGTGTGTGTCTAGAAATTTTATGATTGGTAGGTCAATGAATTTTTATGAATAAAAGCATTTGATTGATGGTGAAAGAATAAGGGACACCTCGTGGCATATGATGATGTAATGTCTCTCTTTGAAAGTAATACAATAATATGAAGTGAAGTGCAAGGATATACATGAGAGAGAGAGAGAGAGAGAGAGGGTGGCATACCCCCCTTATGTGAAGATGCATTTTGAAATTTGAAAATGATGGTGGTGATTAAGTGATTTCAAAGTCAATGGTTGAGATTTACTTAACTTCAAAATTAGGGTTTGAACGACACTTGTATAATTATTGAAAATTTGGAGGTGACTTATGGGCATAGTGATAAAAGGTGTGCTTCTAGGTTTTTATCCTCTCTCAACCTTTGGATCACTCATTGAATGACCAAAATCTAATCTAAATTGAAACCCACACTTAGAACTTTTATAAATAGGATCTATCCCACCTTATTATTCACTTCTTTTTTCTCACCATGTTCACTTGTGGCCTCCCTTAAATGGGCTACGCCCCACTCCATTCTTCTCTTTATTTGTTCCATGAGCCTTAAAGATCCCTTGAACTTGAATGTGCACAGGGATAACTCCAAGGTTGGCCACACACCTACCCATGCACTCACTTTGTCAATTGAATATGAGGGAGCTGCTGTAAATAATGACAACAGTAAGCTCACTTGCCTTATCCTTTCTCTTTTGAAGCTCATTGATTGTTGCATTTAAAAACGTCTCTATAGTACGCATCGAGAGGTGTAATTTTGAGCATGATTCCTCCAAACCGTTATGGACTTTTGTTGTTGGAAATATGTCTTTTCAACCAGTGAGCTCTAGCAGGGATTTTGAACTTTAGTTGGTGCCCTCTTGATCCCATGATGTCTCTTGCATTTGTGGTTGCTATGGCATGTGTTTTAGTGTAATTTTGGAATTTGTTCTTGAGATTTGTTGAAAGCCTATCCCTTACTGTAAAATTGATTATATTAAGCCATAACATTGAGTTATGGATGCTGTTTTGGGTCTTAAGTTGCACTTTCTCATGCCCCCCTGTTGGTAAAGGCCATAGCACGCCCTTGCATTAAAACTACACCATTTATGTCCGGTTTGTAGCTGGTTTTCTCCCACCTAATGCTCTCATTATTTTGTATCTCACGTGAAATTCATTTAGCCCATATTACATACCTGAGTAGCTAAAGTAGCCAGCACAAGAGCGCAGATTCAAGTCTTGAGAATAGCCACTTTGTGCATAGACCAAAAGTTAGGATCGTTTCCAGCCCACCCCTCCCGAGACACTGCTTAAGCAGGACCAACACCGGATTACAACCCTTCTTTTATTGATAATTAAAACTGTTTCCCAAGGCCATGTCAAACTCGTGCACATTTGGATCTTTTTGTCCAGTATTTTTCTCATTATGTTGTGAAATGAAAAATGTTATAATAGAACAAGGCTCATCATTGTGAAATTATTGTTGAAAATAATTTAGCGGAAGAAAAATGTACTTGCGATTATAAATTGTGAGGATTTTCCAAAGATTCTGTAAGCTACTTGGGAAGCAAAACGAAAACTTTGTATCTTGTACACCTTGAGTGGAGTCCTTGGTACTGCATCTCTCTCTCTCTACACATGCAAGAACACAAGCAGTGGATATGCAAAAGCGCACACAAACACTAAATAAACCAATATCAATAAACACCAAAGAACAACATTTTTATCATATTTACAAATTTCACTCATTATATATCCAATAAATCAACTGTACATGGCCACATGCGTACATGAAGTTTCCTGAAAGGTGAAGGAGCACCTCATTGAATGCCCTCTTGCAGCATTAGAAAACCAAGCATTTCCCTGTAAAAAGAGATGAATTAGGACTTGTGATCCTCAAATTAAAATGTGATTAACACGAATTCCTTGACATGTATAGTAATGGTGATATTTGATAAGTGATATTTCATAAATTTTGACTAATTAAGGACTATTATGCTTTTTTTTTTTTTTTCCGCAGTAAAACTATTTGATACATTAAAGGTATTATTGAAGATCTGAAGGAAAAATAGTTTTGCATTAAGGATCAGAATTATTATACCCTCTCATGTAATCTTCTGCTGAATTCCACAAATTCACTACTTAGCTGTTTTGAAAAAGCCATTTTGCCAAAATGAAGTATATTTACCTCAATCTCCTCATGATTGAAAGAGAGTAACAGTCGCAATATAGCCATTCTTCATCACCTGTTAATAAAGTCAGTTTTATTAAATTTTTAGGCTAGGAAATCATCATTGATCTCTCTTTTTTTTGACAAGGTTACATAATCATCATTGGTCTTTTAGCAAGAGTAATGTTAAGAAAACAGAAAATGAGACATGTTTGAACAGGAAAATATAATTGAACAATTTTAAGACTGCTGCTTTTCCCACGGTATTTCACACCTCAAATGCTACATTTTGGTAACCATATACCAATGTCGACCCAAAAGGATTGCTGGTAGACCCCTGCGTTTGAATCGCTGCTCGTCCCCCATCCCCAAGTATCTCCTGTAATCAAAAGTATGCACAACAATCAAATGGTAGGAGGAAGACAAAAAGACAGGTACTGTCAATCAAAATATGGAATAGGGTACCGTATTCTCTAGTACTATTCCTTACAGGAATTATTCAAAATATTTGTTACATATATGTGTATTTCTTTGATTATCATAAAATCATCCTCATCATGGATCACCTCTTCCTAACAAAGAAACCCTGAATTTCAATACAGAACGTAGGAATCACAAACACAATTTCGCAATTCAATGGGAAAAGTAAAACTAGATAAAAGAAAATTCAGGGAGAAGACATGTAAAACTAGATTAAAGTAAATTCAGGGAGAAGACATGGTGATCCAGGCTCCTAATTCCTCTGGAGTATTATCAGTTGAAATCATTTAAGTCATTCTATGAGGGCCTTGCTAGAAAACCGGGGCTCTATCCACACCACCAAAAACCTGGGCTTGGATGGCTAGTGATTCATGACAAGATCTTAACAATCAATCATCTCATTCAATGAAAAATTACGTTAACTAACACATGCATCCTTTGTAAGCATGATGCTGAAACTGTCCAGCATCTGCTTCTGCATTTCATGTTGGCCTTCAGGTACAGACGCACTTTGTATGCTGATCTGATGTACCTTGGGCGTACCCCAACTAGGTAGAAAGCCTATTTAAGGTCGTGGCTTGGTTACCCTCTCCCCCACTCAGGTAATCTGATATAGCACTTATCCATTTTCGCACTTTTCTGGGGATTATGACTAGAGAATAATAGTCAAAACTTTGGGGTAATATTTGAGATTGGAGCCTTTGATAGGAAAAATTAAGTTAATATCATCAGTTGGAGTAGAGCTAGGAAAGAGTTTGCCAGTGTTTAGTGGTTGATTTCTTGTTGAATTAATTCCTCGCAGCAAGTACACAGCCTCTAGGCTTGGGACGTTGAAACCCTACCTTTGACCTACTTGGGCCTACCCCTTTGCATTGGTAAGCCCAAACAGCAGCAATGGAGTCGCATCATAGACAAGTTCGACAAAAAGCTCGCCGGTTGGAAGGGGCGATTCCTAAACTCTGCAGGTAGAATTACCCTAATCAAAGCAACCCTCTCCAGTGTCCCCATCTTCCAGACAGTGTTGTTCCACATCCCCTCCAAAGTAGCCCATCTACTAGAGCAATGGATGCAGAACTTTCTCTGGTCGTGTGAAGAGGGTAGCAAAAAATACCATATTTTCTCCTGGGACACAGTATGCTTACCTGAACACCTTGGGGGGCTAGGAATCTGTAACCTCAAGAGGAATAATGAGGCCCTCCTAGGCAAGTGGTGGTGGCGCTTGGCTACTGAGGACAACCACCTTTGGCAAGACATCTTCCACCATAAATATCGCCTCCCCTCCTCTGACTGGCTGCCACCATGCAAAGCCGGCAGTCGCTCCTCAGGAGATTGGAAATCCATCCATCGTAGCCTTACCCTCTTCAAAGAGAACATCAGATTCCGGCCACGGGTTGCTAATCGAGTCAAGTTCTGGTCAGACCTCTGGATAAGCAACACCTCTCTGCAGGAACGGTTCCCTAACCAATTTCTCCTTGCTCGAAATCGTGAGGCCTCAGTTGCCGACCATTTTGACACCTTGGGCTCCTCGAGAATTTGGAACCCCAACTTTAGGAGGCCCCTTGACGATGAGATGGGCGACTTCCTTGCACTATCCTTCCTCCGCCAATCCGTTTTCCTCTCCACTCGGAGAGAATAGGACTATGGGATCTCCAGCAGCCTCTGGTGTCTTCTGTGTCTCCTCTTCCTAAGGCAAACTCCTATTGGGGCCAACTCTTTTTGTCCTGCCTCCATCCATCACCTCAAGGGCCCGGTTCCCTTCCATTCCCCATAAAATTCCAGTCTTCTTCCGAAAGTGCATTTACTGTTGACCAGCTCCAGAAAAGGGTTGTGCCCATTCCAAACAGACGTGTGGTGTGCTCAACATATGAAGAGACCAACGCCCACCTCTTCATTCATTGTAGGGGGTGGAAGGGATCTCTGGGGGACCTCATGTACCTCTCTAATTAGTACTTGGTGACTCCGAGGACCATCCCCCAACTCTTCGGCCTTTGCATCCCCTCCCTTGGGAAAAATAGAGTATCCTTCTCTTGAGGGTGTCCATAGAAGCCACATCGTGGGTTATATGGACAAAGTGGAACAACGGGACCTTCTAAGGAGAATACACCACACGACGCCTTGACAAACAGGGTGAAGGAATCTGTCGTTTTCTGGGCCAAAAACAATAGTGCTTTTAAACACTTTTCCCATAGGGATTTCCATCACAACTAGCAAGCCATCTACACCTTAGGCCCACCCACATCCCCCGTGCTTCCTTTTGCAGACCCCCGAAACCTAGGCAACCCAAACTTAACTTCGATGCTTGCTCCCTAGGTCAATGAATCAAAAAGCGCCAGCCTAGCACTTAGTCAGCTGCCTAGGAGGGCCATGGGGCTTGGGTAAGGCAGGTGTCCTGGGCAGGGAGTCACTAGGTAGCCGTACAAGGCTTGCGCCCTGCCCAGAAGCAAAAATGCCCCTAGTTGATGAGCACTTTCCAGGAGCAAAAATGCCCCTAGCTAATGAGCATTTTTGTCTTTTTTACCCCCAAATTAGGGGAAAAGGGGGTTTAGGTTATTGTGTGACCTAAACCCCTTTGTTGACCTTTAGAGTGGAGAAAAAATTCAAAAAAAATAATTTTTCTACATTTCTAAGAGATCAAATGGGTATTTCAAAGTTTTAAAAAATCGATCCAAACATTGTTTTTTTTATTTGGATTTGATTTTGATGATTTTTTAAGCTTATTTGAGGGTTTTTGGGAAGTATTTGAGATTGAGAAACATCTCAAACATTGAAGATTGAAGATCGAGCAAAAAGGTTAGTTAAAAATCTTCATATTTGAGATTTTATTTGTTATTTCAATGTATTCTTCGGGTTCTTCTAGAAGTCCTGTTCTGGGTTGGAAGTATGGTTATAACCCAAATCCAAATGAAAAAAATCGCTTAAGATAAAATTATTGCGAAAAAGATACTAATGGGGTGTAACCGGTTCAAAAAACACCTTGTTGGTATTAAGGGGAATGTCTCCCGTTGCAAAAATGCTCCTAAAGCTATCGGAGAAGAGATTAAGCAATATATGAATTTGTTAAACAAAAAAAAATGGCAACAAAAGCCTTGTCATTTGGATAAGTCTATTTCTGGTTCTTTTAGAAGTGGCGATCAGGGATGGAAATATAGTTATAACTCGAAACCAAACGATAAAAATTGTATAAGGTGTAATTTTTGTGAGAAAGATACAAACAGAGGTATTAACCGACTCAAGAAAAACCTATAGCCAGTATTAAAGGAAATGTTGCTTCTTGCAAAAAGATTCCTTAAGCTATTAGGGATGAGATTAGACAACATTTGAATTTAGTAAAACTAGAAAATGAAGAAAATGAGAGTTGGTATATGGAAATATCTTCTCCAAATTCTTCTAGAAGTGATGATCCGGGAATCTGAATGACAAAAATTGCATAATGTGTAATTATTATAGAAATGATACTAATGGGGGTATTTACAGTTTCAAAAAATATCTTGCCGTTATTACGAGGGACGTTGTCCCCTGTAAAAATGTTCTTGTGGCTACCAGGGAAGAGATTTAAGCAATATTTGAGTTCAATGAAACACAGAAGGCAAGAAAAGGGTGAAGAGGCACCAGGCAGACCAACCAAGACTCCTAAGGCCTCATTTGGACAAAGCAAGAAAGGGGTAGATGAAGAGAAGGAAGAGGCAGATTTAGAAGAAACAGAGGATGATGAGCGTTACGTTGAAGAGGGAGATGACTCCGATGATGATGGCCTCGAATCCAATGTATATGATGAGGCTTACCCTACTATTTTGAGAATGTTATTTATTACTTCAATGTCTTATTCAAGTTCTTCTGAAAGTGATGAACTAGGTTGGAAGTATGGTTATAACCCAAATCCAAATGAAAAAAATTGTATAAGATGAAATTATTGTAAAAAAAAATACTAATGGGGGTATAAAACCGGTTCAAAAAACACCTTGCCAGTATTAGGGGGAATGTTGCCCCTTGTAAAGATATTCTTAAAGCTATCAAAGAGGAGATTAAGCAATATATGAGTTAGTTAAAAAAAAAGAAAAGGAAAACAAGAACAAAATCCTTATCATTTGGATAAGTTCATTTCTGGTTCTTCTAGAAGTGGTGATTCGGGTTGGAAGTATGGTTATAACCCGAAACCAAACGATAAAAATTGTATAAGGTATAGTTTTTGTGAAAAGATACTAATGGGGATACACCTAGACGATTTTGAAGGGACTGTTGCTTCTTGTAAAAAGGTCCCTGAAGCTATTAAGGATAAGATTAGACAATCTTTGAATTTAGTAAAACCAGAAAAGGAAGAAACAAAGCCTTGTTATATGGAATATCTTCGCCAAGTTATTATAGAAGTAGTGATTCGAGAATCTGAATGACAAAAATTGTATAAGGTATAATTATTGTGGAAATGATACTAATAGGGGTATTTACCAGTTCAAGAAACACCTTGTCGGTATTAAAGGTGATGTTGCCCCGTGTAAAAATGCTCATGTGGCTACCAGGGAGGGGATTAAACAATATTTGAGCTCAATGAAACACAAAGAGCAAGAAAAGGGTAAAGACGTACCAAGCAAAGCCGTCAAGACTCCTTGGGCCTCATCTGCACAGAGTAAGAGGGAGCCAGAAGAAGAAGAGGAAGAGGCAGATTTAGAAGATACAGAGGAGGACGAGCATTATGTTGAAGAGAAAGATGACTCCGATGATGATGGAGTTGAATTTGATGCATATGATGAGGCTTACCCTACTTTTTCTGATGATGACTGAAGACACTTGACTTTTGTTGTCGAGTCTTAGACTATATATTTTCTTTTTCTTATTTGCTAGTTTCTACTATCTACTCTTATGTGTATGCATGTATGGTTGTATCATTGTATGAAAATATGGATTATGGAATGCTATGAACTATGGAGCATGGAGTACGGTCTATGGAGTATGGATTATTGATGTGCCTGTATTACTAATTTATTGATTACTATTATATTTTATTTTTGTTTTTGCCAATAGTCTATCTCTTACAAATATACAAAGGTTTGGAACTTTTTGAATATGGGATTTTTAATATTTTATGATGTATACTCATATTCCCCTACCCACTGCCCATCTTCTTCACATAGGTTACCTAAGCGCTGGGCGACTAGGACCCCCTAACCGCCTAGGCATCGCTCGGCGTTTTCTATAACACTGCCTTAGGCAACCCAAGCCCTACAAGGATTGGGGGTATCTTTAGGGAAAACGAGGGAAAGACACTCTTCTCCTTCTCAAAATATATCGGCCACACAGACTCTAATACCACCGAGGTCCACATCCTTCTAGAAGGCCTCAAAAACTTTGACCCTCGCTGGGGCACACCTTGGTTGTTGAGGGCGACTTCAAAAATGTCATTGCTTGGGCTTCAGGCTCCCCGGATTGCCCTTGGAGATTTGCATGGCTACGCATGTCTCATGGAGGTATACATGGTGCGAAGCAAACGCAGCAGCAGATGAACTCACTAAAGAAGCAGCAAGTCAAGTAGACAACCCACCCGGAATCACTTTTGCACCTTTTTGAGCTCTTGGTTCTGCTACCTTCTGATGATTGCAGAATGGATGTATGGTTCTTGTGACTATCTCATTTTGCATAGCACACCCTGAGAGGGTTTTCTGTACACCGCACCTAGCCTGGGGGTGGTCATTTTTGTAACTTGTACATCCTTTTTTTTTTTTGAGGAAATGTAACTTGTACATCTTGTACAACTTTTCTTTTAATACACAAGTTAACACGATCAGGGGGGAAAAAAGTACGCATGCCTAAATGCTAACCTTTATCTTGGAACCCTCCACAACAAGGATCACTAAAGTTAAATTTTAATGGTAATTCACTTGGATACCCAGGTTCATCAGGGGTATATAGAGATTTCAATGATGATCCTTCTTTTACACTCCAGACCTGCTGCTCTGTGACACCACTATTGCAGAAGCCCCTGCACCATTAAACCAGTTGAAACTGTAAAATAAAGATTGGGGACCACTACTGATTGAAGGAGATTCTGTGAACACTATCCAGTGCGGCTCCAATGTAGCATTGTGCCTTATGCAGAGATTTTAGAAAGATTTCAGGGGATTTCAACAATTCAACCACGTTCCTTAATGTTTGGAGGGAATCCAATCAGCTATCTGATTCTCTCGCATGGGAAGGAATGTCTAGAAATTTGTTTTTTGTTTATTCGATCAATAGTTGATGCATATACATGGTCAAGTGTACAGTTCTGATATTTATTGCTTTTTGTGAAGTTTACACATTTTAAAGAAATACACCTTAAGAAAAGATTAACCAATGACTTCTCCTAAGTTCTTATCTTTTCCATCAGCTGGATAAAGAAAACAGGATAGCATCCATAATATACTTATAGGCCATAAATGGATAGCATCCATAATATACTTATAGGCCATAAATGGTTTTTTTAACTAATACAATATCAAGTCACTGAAAAGAACAAGCAAGGCACAGTGTTACTTCATAGGAAGCATCAAAAGCATCAACCATTTTGAAGCTTTTATGGTATGGAGCACATCATGTCAAACTCACAAATACCTTTACTTGATCCCACTTTGTGCTAGGGGTAATGGAATGTTTTAATAAATCTCCTTCAAGGCATTGTCCACCAACTGTATCCAAAAAAAAAAAATTTATATATATATATATATATATGCAGAAGGAAATAAGAAAAAGTATAGAAAACAAACATTTTGAACATCACTAAGATGAACAATGAAGAAAACTGCATCTTACTATCAGCCCCATAGATGACAAAATTGCATTTGATGTATGAGTTAAAGTCTACATGACCCGGAAAGTTCGTATGCAACACAAACTTCTTGATCTTATGACTCTGCAGACAATACAAGATCCTTCAATAAGTACTTGAACCTCAGGATTACATCAGTTTCAAGAAAGAAAGGGGCACCCAAGGATACTACCTGGCCATCAAATAATACGTCAAGCCCACGAGTAAAATAATTATAAAAATAGTCCCCGCAAAGAGTTGATCGTGGTCGAAGATCTGAGGCAGAGTGAATCACCATCTGATCAACCTGCAATACATGCAAACGCTACATTCCTCAGATACCTTAGCATGTACATGGATCAAAAGACAAACCCCTAAGACAATAACATAAGTCCTCTATGCAGTCTAGAAAAGGGGGTATTGGCCTTTCTCTAACATGAAGTCAAACCCCAGCGAATCTTGGGAGCTCTTTTCTTCGTAAATGAATCAACAAACTTTTATTCTTTATTATTTTGTTTAGCTCGCCCCTTGTTTTAGAATATGCTATCAAAGGGTAGATCCAGCTAACTCCACCTGAAACAAGCTATGCGCATGTTGATTGTAGGACATCGTCGTATTAGAAACAGAAATCTTAGTTGCCATTTGCCAATGTTGAATTGAGTAAAAGCGTAAAGAAAGAACAGTAAGAAGGATATATAATAGCTTCTAGTAACCCTGATTCAGGACGCTTCTTATTTGTTATTTATTGGTTATATTTCTTCATCTTAGCCAGTACACAACATTGATCCTAAGGAAAACTAAAAAGCAAAAGAACTCACCTGCCATTAGAACTTTATGGAAACCATTCAAATATATTTTTAACAAATTGATGCCAATCACATAATTGAACTTTCAAGAACACTAGCAAATTGAAGAATCAAAAGGAAAACTAAGAACAAATATGTTGTCAAGAAATTAGTTACATGACTAGAATGAATTCTCTAAGTACAGATACTATCCCAATGTCAGCTCAAAAAAGGAACACGAACTACCTGCTTCTGATGTATTCCACAAGGGCGGCCTAACTCAGTCCACACATCCTGCAGACATAAGTTTAATTACACACACAAGCAAAATTATCATGACTGTTGTTGCTAGCAATGTGACAAAATTAAACAACTACAATCCCAAAGAGCAAGAAACAAAAATTTAAGGCACTACACAAACACGAAACACAAAAGGGACAATCAAGTACACCATCCATGCTTTTGAAAGACAAGGTTTTCCATTAAAAGAAAAGAAAACCCTGTGCAAACCATTACATCATCAGCAATAAAACTAATAGTGAGATTAATTTCACCAAATCATATGAAGCCTGAAGGTCCAACTAATATTCTGCCAATATATCAATTCTTGTTTAAGGATACACCAAAAAGAACCAAAAACAAGTCAGAGCCACAGAAGAAACAGCAGAACAAAAAAAAAAGTCATGGGAAACCCAAATAAAAAGATATATAGTGAATAAGAAGAATTACAGCATAAGAATATCATAATGCTGCCAAGTTTCTTCTGACCTGTGGTGATGCACCAAAGGGCATATGCTGACCACCAACAGTAAACCACAACTCTTCTCCCAACTAGACAAATGCAAAGTGCAAACCACATAATCAGATACATCTCATGTTTCCTTCTGATTTAAGTTCAAAGAACCAGACTCTAATTAGAAGGATTTAGCACACCTTAGCATGCACCTCTTCCATGTATAGACTTCCAACAGGTAATGGAGGAGGGGAAGCATTCTTCACAAGAAATCCCAGACCAACTTTACCATCCCTTGAACTATCATAGATAGAAACACGGCAAGTAACTGGAGTTGTTCCATCTGAGAACTCAAGAGGCAACTCCGCTAACAAAACAGAAATACTTACATAATAAATGCCAAATATCATAAAAAGTTTGGTACAGTTATTATGTACATAGATGCAGCGACTGTGAGCAAAAGGACTCACCTTCACCATCATGGAAGCAATCAGCATACTGAGGAGGGATGGGAAATGCAAATGATAGCCCCTGTGCAAAAATCAAAATTCAATATATCCAGGCAACAAGTTAGACTAAAAAAGAAAATATAGTCTCTATTGATGGAAAGAAGCTTAACATAAAAATAAAAATAGAAGTTAACAATACTTAACATAAAAATAAAAATAGAAGTTAACAATACTTAACATAAAAATATAAACATACTGGATAGAATAGCGTGTAAATTCCCCTATCTTTGTCATATATTCCAGGGAATGTTGGCCCAAAAAGAGTATATACTGCTACAAAAGTAGCAAGGGTTGTAGGACCCCTGCAAATAAATCCAAAAAATAAGCATATATTCGGTACAAGATATTGATACACGAAAATAAAAATTCTTGAATTCCAATTTGGTCTTACCCAATCAACGAAGTCGCATAGCGCAGTTGAAGTCTTTTCACATCAAAAACTTCTATAAGCCGAAGCCTCTGTAGGCATATTAAGACAAGACATAATGTAAGAAGTAGGCTGACCCAATGTTATAAGAACCAAATTGGACCAGGCAATCTAATCTTTGTATTAGAACAAGGTTTAGAAAAGGGTGAAAATGATGAGAATTGTAGGGACCGACTCGGATGTCAATGTGTGTAGGACAACATATAATATCATTGAAGCATTTGCTCAAAATAATATTATTTAGCTTCTCTTATTCTTAAAATAATGTTATCTTACTTTGAACTGCAACATAAACTATTTTGGTTTTTCCACAACCACAAGACACTACCTGTGACCAAGGATCAAATCGGATATGGAAACCATGGTCTGGAAAGCTGATCACAATATCTAGCTTTAAAGGCTCCTGTAAGACAACGCAATACTTGAGTTAAAAAAAAGGGCCCAATATTTGAGTGTAAAAAAAGTCCGTCCTATGTTATGCATCAGATGCTATGCCATGCTTTCCAAATAATGGATTTAAAAAACTAGAGAAAACTGTTAGAAAAGGGCATGCATGACAAACTCGTATGTATTCTTGGGGGGCAAAAGGCACAGAAGTGAAGGAATCTGTAACACTTGAGAAAATGACAAGATCCAGTAAAGAATACTTAGAAAGAACATAAGAAAAGATAATTCACAAAATTAAAGAAAGAAACACCCAATCAGCTTTTGTTCAATTTACATCAATCCAAAGGATTGGCACATTTCGAAGGAAAAAGACAACAGCTAATCATTTGTTTGTTCAGCTTTTGTTCAACTCACATCAATCCAAAGGATTGGCACAAATCGACGGAAAAAACCAATAACTTGTATTAGCTCGAAAAGTCCAGGCACCACCAGTCAATGATCTCTATCAGTGAAGCTATGTTTTTTACATGAATTCAAGGTTTTGCAAACAAAATTTGAGGATACAGGTTCAAGGTTTTGCAATTAAAAACCAAGGATACAGACCAGCGAATGGCACAATTGCATCCATAAGAGCACATACAGAGGCATGCACAAGACAACTTTAAAAATTTTAAGAACATCTAATGCAAACACATACTGGATTGAAAATGCATGCATGAGTCCAGGTCACAACATGGATCCCAAAAAGTAAACTAGGGTATAATAAAGTTGATTCACCTCTCGAAAAATTATTGTTAAACATCCATCTCCCATAGAATTAATGAGGCACCAATGAGAATAGGAAAACAGCAGCAACAGACATCATGCAATAGGATCGTGTACCGTTAGTCATTCATCAAGATTTAATGATGCAACTTGCATTCTCCCCTACCTCAACATGTCAATTTATAGCTTGAATTTCACAGGAAAGCATAGAACAATTATCTCAAGAGGGGCAACTGTTTTAGTGAATAAATAGTTGCTTCCTAAGTTTAATCTCAACTATGATTCTCTGAAAATAGCCAGAAGTGGCTCAAAAGATCCGGTAAGAAATAACAAGAGTCCAAGAAAGACCGGGATCATCAGATGTGGTGCGTATGACACTATACAAAGTAGAGTTCTAGACAATCTAGTTTTCTAACATCCACAAAGTGACAGGGTCAACAACTTTTCTCCTCTCCCAGGCAGGAACTCTCACACTCCTAATGAATAATGTACACATGCTGTCACTCATACCAATGTTGTACACCAAAAAATACTCTGAAAAAACAAATGTGGAAACTTTTTACCCAACATATTATGAGTTTATTATCTAATAAATTGCCTGATTAACCAGCACAAGATCAATACAATTGTCAACTGATTCAAAAATAAAAAAATTGCCTGATTGACAACCACTAGAAAGTATTCATATAACCCTTAAAAAGTACTCCTTTTACCAATCAAAAAAAAAAGAGGTATTAATTTAACAAAAACTCGCTCTTGAAACCAAAACTAGACCTTCAATAATTTTCCCACATGACAAATGGAGGGTGGGGGCCTGGGGTAGGTCGATGGCAAAATTATAACTTGGATGTCATGTTTTCATTATCAAAACTTTATCGTATCCAATCCTATGTAGGTCACACCAAATGCAGCAAAATCAATGCCCTCCAATCCCAATTATTCAAAATTATCACATGAAAAACACTTGATTGCAGCACCAACAAATAATAACAGTCACAAGCAAAAGCATCTGGATCTTCAACATTGTCAATTACAAGATTTTTCTCTAGGGAGAAATCTCTTATGAAACCATTTGAAAGAAAGAAAACTAGGAGACATTCATAATAAGTAGTAGCATGAACATAATAAGTAGTAGCATGAACAAGAACACGATAAGGGAGCACAAGATAATTCAAGCAGTAGAAGTAACAACTATTCTCATAGGAATTCGAACCTCATCTAGGTATTTCACATGAACAACATCATATATATTGGGTTGCTGTTCAATTTGAGCAAAAGCTTCACAAATCGGCATTCCTGCATAAGAGATAAAGATAAATTATGAATGAGAAAAATCAGAATAAGGAAGAAACAAGAAAGAAACAAATCAAAAACAAATTTACTGGTCACTTTCATAGTGTTCATCAGTAGAAATAAAACACACATCAAATGGCTGCAATGCTATCACATGACATGGTAATGGTTTGAATGTTTTAGTAACTGAGAGCAATGCTCCACAAAAAGCAAATTTCTGCTGTTCCAATAGCATTAATAGAGAACATCAGCAGCACTTGTCATGGATCTAGAGATTGAATGCGAAAAATCATTGTAGAACATTGTGATCAGAAATTGACAGCTTTTGGAATGAAGTGATGTCACCAATATGCAAGCTTTTGTAGTAGAATATTAAAGATATCAAATGGTGAGGACTTAAGTTTCTATAAGATATTAATAAACTAACATGCAGAACATATCTGTCAAAAGATTCATGTCAATACAGAAGGCTTTTTTTTTTCTGAAATTTAATTCTACTGGTTAACCAAATACCCACCGAATATGCAACATGAATCAATATCCTTCAAAAATTGAAGGATTCAATTAAAAAAAACCCAAACACAAGTCATCCAATTCATAACCACAACAACCAAACCCCAAGATAATCTTAAACTTAAATTTGTATTTAAATTCCATGTTACTGGACCCTTCAGTCAAATTCATAACATTATCATAATCATGTATGCATGGAACAGGCATCAAATGCAATAGCCATCTGACCAATAAATGAAAATGCCACAAATAACACAAGATTAACTCAAAAGAAAAAAATGAAGAGTGACATATTTCGATGTTAAAAAATTCAGCCACTCTGAGGAAAAAAGGCCTAATATGCGCCTAGGTGGGTGCCCTAGAAAGACATGATCCTAGGCTCCCGTCAAGACAAGGCCAGGTGGCACCAAACGAAAAAAGGTAGACTAGCTTAAAAAGTAAAAGTCAAAATTTTAAAAACAGGGGATCCAGATCGCAACTAGCCAATCCTGATTGGGAACCGACGGGGCCGATCAGGTTCCCACAAAATATAGAGAAACGGCAGGTTTCGAACAGAACCGGTCCCAACTTTTACTTTGTAAATTTTAACAATTTTTTTGTTCTCGACTTTTATTTTATTTTTCATGGGCCGGTTCAATAGGTTAAATCACCGATCCACTGATTCGGACCGGTTTTCTAGGAGGACGATCCAGGTCAACGATATGTTTTTTTAAATCTTTCTATGTCTTCCTCATGGCACATGTACTCTCTACATATAAGAAGAACAAGAACAAGACGATGGCCTCCAAGTATCTGATGCGAGGCCTCTCTCTCTCTCT
>NW_006499617.1:5947994-5958366 GCF_000471905.2 Amborella trichopoda | reverse complement strand
CACACACACACACACACACACACACACACACACACACACACATGCACACACACACGCACGCACACACACACGCGCAAATGCCCCTCACTTCCCTACAACTTAGGACTGTACAAGTATTTGGGGGCCCGCCCAGGCAGTCAAGACCCCTGGCTACCTATGCCTTTTTTAACATTGACATACATGCTACTAGTAGCGAATTCATTGCTTGAAAGAGTATATTTCCCTTAATTCAACCATCGCTATAGTCTCATCAGATACATCACTAAATCCAAGTCTTTGAAAATAACAAATGGGGAACAACAATTTAATGTTGGGCATAAATTTTCGACTTTCATAATCATCAAATTGAAAATGACTTCAATTTCAAAAGCCCTCCTCCAGTATCATAGGATGCATCACCAAATTTACCATTAATACCCAGTTATGATTCAATGTCATTTGTTGTTTCAATCGGACAATAATAAAGCTCTTGAAAACTAATAAGGGACTACTTTTTTTGTTTCCACTGTTGAGAATAAATTTTATTTTTCACAATCATAAAGGTGAAAAATGACTTCAAGTACAAATCATCTAACATCATTAGATACATCACCAGTTTTACATATCAAAGTCTCCAATAATATTGAATATTTCAATCAGAAAACAATAAAGCTCTTGAAAAACAAACATGAACCTAAATTTTCTCGGACAAATGTTGACAGCGTAGTATTAGTATGGTAAATAACAGGTAGCAAAATGATATTTTACAAAGTTGCATCAAGGCCTTCTGTTTCAACCAAGCCTGTGAATTCTAAAGAAAAGAATAAGAAGGGAGGGATATAAAGAGGGAGGGACTACATGACTATAATGTGTCTTCCCAGTACAAAAATGAGCACTGTATGCATTAGAAGAAGAGTAGGCAGAGAGATGAAAGAGTTGTAAAATGACTTCAATTTCAAAAGCCCTCATCTAGTATCATAAGATGCAATATAAGATTTACCCAAGTATACTAATTAAAGTTCTAATCAGACGACAATAAAGCTCTTGAAAAACCAATAAGGAAAAAATTGCCTTAATTCAACAACCCTCCTCTAATATCATTGGAGACATCACCAATCCATAGCCAATTATGCAACCAATACTACTTTATCATTCAATTAGATAACAATATAAGTTCTTGGAAAGCCAAAGAGGGCACAAATTTCATTTTTTATAAACAATATGAGGGGAAAATAAGCTAATTCAACCAACCTCATGGATGCCCCACCTAATTTACATTTATATCCAAATATGTGACCAATACTATTTACTATTTCAATCAGATGATCATAAATCTCTTGAAAGATCAATGAGGAGAGAATAGCAGAACTGAAACGAATGAAGAGAGAAGAAGAGAATAGCAGAACTGAAAAAGAGAAGAAGCAACGAAAAAACCAGAAAGCAATGGAGAAACAACTGATTTATGCCCGCCCAATGAATACACCAATCTGATTGCTTAAGAATTTAGGTATAATTCAGGAACCATATTGACGACCAATTCTTTCTTATCCAAAACTTATTACCACCCATTCTGATCTACTGAAGACAAGTACAGAAAACACAATGGGAACATTAAATCGCAGAAAACAGAAAAAACAAATGAATGAATCTGCCAAATTTCAAATTTTGTTAAAAAAAAAAAAAAAAGCTAATCTAAAACGGTATCCTCCATCAGAAAATCAAAATCAACTGGCAAGTAGATAACAAACTCAAAGAATTGGCAATTAAATCAACATTAGGGTTTGAAAAATTACCTAGATTGAAGGGTCCAAGGCCACCACCAGGTCGCAAGTCGAGAACGATTGCGCCCATGGCCGTGCCTTCGCACCGTCTTCTCGGCCTCTGCAACATCCTTCTACGCTTTCAAGAGCGATATCAATTCCGTTAAATACAAAAAGGTAAACAGGTCTTTGCCTTTCTCTAACCTCTTCGATACGAAACGGGTCCCCACCTTCTCTCTCTCCCCCTCTCTCTCTCTCTCTCTCTCTCTCAAACGTCTCTCTTTCGTTGAGTCGTATAAAAGGAAAACTCGCAGCCGAAGCTCAGAGTCACATTTACAACGCCTCAACTGGTATGGAAAAAGCTCCCACACACACGGGCAGCTGCAACCAACACGGGCAGCTGTAATCAACAATAGTAGTGGTGGTTCATTGACCTAGTAGTTCAAAATATATATTATTATTTTAATTTTAATTTTAATTTTTTTATAAATCTAATTAAAATAAAATTTTGTTTATAAAACTTATATATACCTAAAAGAAAAAGTTTATACAATTTTAAAATATAGAATTAAAGATGTATCCCAAAAATCCATTGAAGAAGGTTGTTTTAATGTTGAAAAACCCTCTAATTGATCATCTCGACATCAACATGTATAAATATGAAAAAAAAAAGATTTTGAGTTCGAAAAATAGTGCATCTTGCAACACATTATCTAAACTGCCCATTTTCAAGATTTTCATACGTTTATGGATCTACTTGATTTTAATCACTTTTTAAATTTGAAATTTTATAATTAGATATAAAAATAAAATTTTAGACAATGCTAAGAATTTTTACACCAAAATTACATGTTATGATAAAATTTGGAGGTACGCCTTAATTGGATGGTTTATGATCGCAAACTAGAAACCATATAAAACTATTGCACACCATATAAAACAAGAAAAAAAGTATTTTCAATAATTTAAAAGGATCAAATTACCCTCATTTTTTAGGGGTATTTTAATTATTTTATATTTTAGGAAATATTTTTTAATTGTGCGACCTATTTTTTAGTACACACGTCTTAAATTTCATTAGGATCCGATTTTTAGAAAAACTATTAAAATTTATATATTGATATGCACTCTGAATCATATGATGAAGATCTGACAGTTGGGATTGCACCTAAATTACTATTCATTATAGTGGCCAAATGTTTGGAAGGTTTACTCATCTGTTATATATAATTATTAACTAGTAAGTTGCATCGCTTTGCAGGTATTATCTTAATGAAAAAGTTTATATAAGATTGTAATCCGAAAATGTAAAATTAAAGATGCACCTCGAAAATCAACAGGAAAATGTTATTTTAATTTTGAAAAATCATCTAATTGATCATCTCGACATCAAGATGTGTAAGAATAAAAAAAATAAAAAATTGAGTCTGATAAATAGTGCATCTTGCAACATATTATCTAAATCGTCTATTTTCAATATTTTCATATGTTTTTTGATCTACTTGATTTTAACCTTTTTAAAGTTTAACATTTTATAATTAGATGTGAAAAATAGTTTTTTAGATAATCCTAATAATTTTTTACACCAAAATTATATGTAATGATCAAATTTAAAGGTGTGCCTTAATTAGATTGTTTAAGGTTTTAACCTTATAAAAACTACACCCTATGTTAATTGATATAAATATAAAGGGAAATGTATATAATACAGAGTTTGTCATAATGACATTTACTTTTGATACAAGAATGTCGTAATCAGTATTGACCATTAGCTTTGAAATCAGATAGTTGAGGATGTGTCATTCTTTGGGCACAATGTCCAAAACAAAAATTCTCGAATGTTATGACACTTTTTTTTTTTTGGTATGTGTGACACACTTTCATCTATTGAATTTCACATTTAATGGCTAGAAGTCATTGTGACCTCCTTGTATAAAAAATAAACAATCTCATAGTATACAATCCTAATATTATGAGATTATATATTAAATTAAAAAAGGAAAAGGTTTCTATATTTTCCCTACCATAATGAAGATATATATTTCCCCCAATCCAGTCGTCCAATTGTGATCAAGTGAGCTAATGACCGTTCGATTCAGATCTGACGCCTCAAAGCATTTTATTTTTTATTTTTTCTATAAATTATATGAATATAAATTGTGGTACGTGTCATCATCTCAATGTGACGCACCTAAAAACAATATTAAAACAATATTTTTGATAAATTGCAATAGCCAAAATACCCCTAAAACTTTTAGGGGCATTTTTTTATCAATTTATGTTATTGAAAAAAAAATTAAATATTTTTTACCCGTGCGAGTTTAAGAGAGGAGTGGACGCCCAAAATTTGGTGTTAAAATATTTTGTAGAAAAGAATTAGAAATACAATAGTGCAGAGGCATGACATTGTGATTGGCGTCATCTCAGTCGTCCATCTAGAATGTAAAGTGGGATAGGGAAAAGTATATAAGTTTTATACAGAATAGAAAGTTTACCCATTAGAAAATAGGCCTATCTATATATACCAAGGTTTAGAAAACGAATTGGAGATCCAAATCCGCCATCCCAAAATCATGTTGAATGGGAGGATCAATGATCTAGATCTGAAAATGTGTTGGTTTTGGCCTAAAATTCTTTAAAAATACTTTTTTTTGAGTTTTGAAAAAAAATTAGGGCTGTTATATTTTTTACTTTCATTATTTATAAAAAGTATATGAATATTGAGACGTTGCTTCCCTATTAGGATGTCTATATAATAATTTATTATAATATAAATGATTAAAAAAATATTAAAAAATACTTCGATATTTACTCTTTATTAAAGTGAAATTAGTATCGCATCAAACATTATTAATTCTCTATACTCATCCAAAATTATCACAACCTAACTAACTATAATATTTTGCACTGAAATTAGCATTGTTGGTTTATATTTTATAATTTATTTTACTATATAAATAAGAATATATTTAAATTTTTTCTTTTAATATCATGTAATTTAAAAATCTTATTTATAACTATAACAAAAAATATACATTTTATAATTTATAATAAAATAAAGTAATAAATAAAATACAAGATTTGCTTATAATGTATAATTATTAATTATAATACTATAATAACATGATTCAAAAAATATTAGAATACATTTCCATATCATATGATTCATAATAAAAATAAAACCCTTTCTAATTTTCAATGTTATGATATTAAAAAAATACTCAAACAAACCCAAAAAAATATAAAATAAGGATATCAAAATTCAGAAAATAATAAAAAATGTTGAATAACATACTACACACCCATATAGTTGTTTTTGCAAAGCATAATGTACTCTTTTCACCCTTCACCCTAATAAGATGCTAGAGAAAAAAGGATAAAGCAAATAGTCCCACATATAAGAATGAACGTATTAAATTAAGTTGCATTTTTAATCAAAAAAATATTTAATATTTATTAAATAAATAATATAAAATTATAAATTAATAAATTATATAAATAAAATTAGAATTTACATAATTGCATTTATATGAATATAAGATATTCATAATATTTAATTAGGATTCTAATTATTTTTGTAATTAATACAATATTTTTTATAACTATTTATTAGTATAATTAAGGGAAAATATCTCTATACCCCCTATTTTTAGGTTTCATTTCACAATGGACCTAAGGTTTTAAAAGATATATTGGGGCACAAAAATTATGGATTTTATTTCTTCTAACCCCTTGAGATAATTTAAACCTTGCTTTTTAGGACAAACCAATGTTTCAAAGTCAATGAGTTGAACCGGACTCGCCCGGTTCGACTCTGGAACCGGCACACCCATGCTGGTTCCACTGAAATACTCGGAATGGCCCGTGTCTAGAGAGAACCGGGCGATTCCCAACAGTGAATCGCCAAGTCAAGCCGGTTCCCAATAGTAAAACACGGGTTACACAGTGTTCTTCACGGGATTCATGGTTTTTTGTCCTTTTTTTATCATTTTTCATATTTTTCAGCTTTGTAATCGAATCTTTCAACCTTTACTTTAATCATTTCAGACATTTCAATAAATAAATTGTTGTAGAAATCATTGATTTTGATCACAAATATTTGGATCTGTTAATAACAAAGCGTGAGTTTTAAGGATCCGCCATTTCTCCGATTTCAAGCAAAATAAAGCAACATTTTTTGTAAAATTTTACGGTTATTGATCTTAAGAGCGTTGTTTAGAAGTTGTTGTTCATAATTTGTGAGTATTTTGGACGATTACATCTCAGATTTGATTTTGATGCCACAGGTGCGGGAAAAACATGAAAGAACTGCCGGTTTTTTTTTTTTTTTCTGCCATTCTATCAATTTATTCAATATTTTACAAATAATATGTTAATATTATAGAGTTTTGATTCCTTATAGTGTTGTTTATCGTCACATGTATTCAATTTGATCTGATTTACTCAATTTAGGGTTGATTTTCAAGAAAAAATGACTGATGTCTGTGAAGAACTGCATTTTTTTTTTTTCGCCATTCAATCGATATTACTCAATTATTTGCAAATAATATGTTAAATTCATGGGGTTTTTATTGCTTATAGTGTTGTTTATCATCACATGTATTCAATTTGAGCTTGATTTTTTTAGAAAAAATGACTGATGTCAGTGAAGAACTACGTTTTTTTTTTTTTTTTCCAGCCATTCATTCAATTTTACTCAATTATTTGTAAATAATGTGTTAATTTTATAGGGTTTTGATTCCTTACAGTGTTGTTTATCATCACATGTATTTAATTTGATCTGATTTATTCAATTTGAGCCTGATTTTTGAGATGGAATGACTGATGTTGGGCGGGACTATGAAGGCCTGCGTTTTTTTTTTCCCCGCTATTCAATCAATTTTATTCAAATTTTTTATAATAATGTGTTAATATTATAGAGCGTTGATTCCTTATAGTTTTGTTTATCATAACATGTATTCATTTTGATGTAATTTATTCGATTTGAGGCAGATTTTTGAGTTGGAAGGACTGATGTCAGGTGGGTTTGTGAAGAACTGTGTTTTTTTTAAAAAAAAATTGATGATCAATTTTTTCGAGAAATCGTGATTTCCTGAAAAATTATGAAAATCATGACTAGATTTTGATTATCGTGACGAATTAAACTATATTTTAAATTTTTATTGTTAAATTTTTAATGCAAAAAATTGCATGTTGATAAATTATTGATGCAAAAAAATACCCAAATTTTTAATGCAAAACTGCTTTTTTTAATTTTAATGCATAAAATGTATACATAGAATTGATAAAGATTTTCGATTTTGAGTCATGGTATTGTGAAGAACAGTTAGGGTTTTTTTTTTTTCCACCAAACTTCAAATATGAGATGAATTAAAGTACTATTATGAATTATTTTAGAGGGCTTTTTAAGGTAATACTGTAATTCAATTAATTTTGGGTGGTGTAATTTGTCGGATTAAGAAATTTTTATTGCTCGATTTCAGATGAAGAGGAGTTGTGGCTGTAGTTTTTGAATTTTTTTGTTGGTGATCGATTTTTTTGAAAAATCGTGATTTTCTGAAAAATTGTGAAAATCGTGACCACGTTTTGATTATCATGAGGAGTTAAACAGTATTTTTAATTTTTATTGTTCTTTGTAGTGCAAAAATTTGCATGTTGATAGATTATTGATGCCAAAAATACATGTTCTTAAATTTTTAGTATAAAGCTGTATTTTTTAATTTTAATGCATAAAATGTATGTTTATGATTGATAAATATTTATCATTATATTATTGTCAATGACTATATTATTTGTGGCATGTATATATATTTTTGGTATTAACTGTATGAATATCATTGTAACAAAATCATGGCATGTATGATAAATATATTATCTTGCATTTTTCAATTTTATTATTAAATTTTTAATGCAAAAAAAAATGTATGTTGATACATAAATTGTATATATATTATTGATAATTGAGTTGTAGGCATATTTGCGAGCTTGCATTTTTTATTATATTATCTTGCATTTTTGTAATTGAGATATACGACTATTTGTGATCATTTTAATTGAGTTGGGATTGTGTCCAGTTTTGTGGGATGTAAATTAAATGGTAAACAGTAGTTCATGTAGGAAAAGAACATATATTCACATATTCATGTAAAAAAATGAAAATTTGTAATGGAGTACGCCTATTTCTTATTGGATTCTTAAAAAACAACATTTATAATAAATTTTAATAATTATTTTGGATTTTTTTTAAGGTTTAATTCAACCGATTCGGCCGATTCCCGATCCGGATCGCCAATTCACTGATCTGGATGGGTTTTTGAAATGTTCGATCCGAATCACCGATCCATTTTTTAAAACATTGGGCCAAACAAATCTAAAAAGATATGTTTTTTCTAAAAGTCATCATCTCAAATTTCTCTCTCTCTACCCGCACTTTTTATCTCTCTTTATCTTTCCCATCTCTCTCCCCTCACTCTTCCCGTTTCTACAGAGAGATTGAGAGATGTAGAAAGAGAGGAAAAGAGAAAAGTTTGGGGCATATAAGTGAAGAGAAAGAAAAGATTGGGTTGGATTTCACGAAAGTGAGAGGTTATCGGAAGGAGAGAGATGTGTTTGGAAAAATATGGGAGGGGAGAGAGAGTGAAAGACGCAGGAAGAAAGAGAAAGAGAGAATTTTGGGGTATATAATTGAAGAGAGAAATGATTGGGTTTAGAAAAAGCACGTCTTTCTCACATTTGTTTAGGTTAGAAGATATTTTTTAAAACCTTATGTTTATCCAGGAATGAAACTTAAAAATAAGGGATATGGAGATATTTTCCCTATAATTAATAATATTTAAATTTATAATTATTTGAACATTATAAAATTACTATTACTATCAACTATTATAATAAAATAATAAATTATAATGATTTAAACAAATATTGATGAATTATATGGTAAAACGTAGAAAAGTGACATGCAAATTTTTATAAGTGCTATTATAATATTAGAATGGAGTAATAATATTAAGCTAAAATTTAAATAGTGCTTCATAATGATCATATTTATTACTAATAAAACTATAATTAACATCTATATAATAATGAATGATTACATTGATTTAAATTATGATATACCTATAATAAAAATGCTAAATATAATTATTATTATTAATATGCACGTACTCGCTAGATATACACACTCGTTGCATTGATAATATCAACAAAAAATCTCAAAAAATAAGACAATATATATTGAATCGGTAATTATATTTTTATCATTATGAATACATATTTATGCTCATATGTATATAATATGCAATTATATGCTTATAGTTTTGCAATATTCATTATATTTAAATATAATTTTAATTATTTGTGTAATTAATATAATATTTAATAGGAGTCTTACACTTATATTATGATATTCTTAAGAATATTAATATCAACATGAATAATAAGAATTAATAGAATCAAAACGATTAATTATAATCGTACTAAGTATTATTGATAATAATATTAATTAATATGAAATTATAAAATTACAAATTTTCCATTATTTATGTGTAAATTTATGTAACTGTGATTGTAAAATTACAATACAACAAATACTACTTAATTAAAATAATTATTAATTATTAATACTATATATTTAATCCTACTTTAAAATTATCATAATTTTCATTAATGAATGTTTTATAAATAATACTATAATGATTAATTAATTAATTAATTATTGATAAAATGTAATAAAGTTAAATTTATCAAAATTTGAGTTTTAAAACTTTTGATAAAACATTTAAATTTTGATCATGAAATGCTATTATCATTCTCCAAAAAGGGGATTGCCAATAATCCCATTGGTACTGAAACCATTGAAAGGACACCTAATAACTTATTAGGTATTTTACGGAGTGTTTGAATTATGGGAAAACAGTACTACTTGGGTAACATTTTTAAAGGAGTTGCAAATGGATCTACTGATTCACCAATCATTGAAGGTTCTAGAACAGCTAGACTCACGTTACATGCAATAGTACCTAAAATTACATTTAGTATAAAAATTATTAAATACATGTAGTAAATTTTAAAACGAGATTAGGACATATGGATCATTATATTGATAATTTGATAAAAATAAGATAAACAAATCTCTTCCTATTATATGTAAAATTATTATTGTATATATGCATATTTACGTAATGCATTAATGTTTTTATTACATGTTCCTATATATATATATTAGAAAAATGTTTATATAAGGATGCAACTTTATAATGTAGAACTACAGATGCACCTCAAAAATCCATCGAAAAAAGTAGTTTTAATGTTAAAAAACCTTTTGATTGATCATCTTAACATCGAGATGTATGACCATAAAAAATAAAAAGATTTTAAGCCTCAGAAATCTTTTATTATCTACACCGTCCATTTTCAAGATTTTCATATGCTTATAGATCTACTTGATTTTAACTATTTTTTAAATTTAAAATTTTATAATTAGATATAAAATTAGATTTTGAGATAATCCTAAAAACATTTTACATCAAAATTACATAGCATGACAAAATTTGAAGGTGCACCATACCTCTACAGCTACGGATGCATCCGTATGCTAACTACACCATATATATATATATATATATATATATATA
>NW_006499617.1:5916540-5938741 GCF_000471905.2 Amborella trichopoda | reverse complement strand
AGTAGAGAGAGGTAGTAGGTAGGTAGGTAGGTAGGGAGGTAGGTACGTAGTACGTACGTACGTAGTAGAGTACGTACGACGTACGGACGACGAGAGAGAGAGAGAGAGAGAGAGAGAGAGAGAGGTGCTTTTAAGAGAGTAAGAAAATATGTTTTATAGAGTGAGTTGTACTTCAAAGAGAGACTAAGAAAGAGAATATGATTTTATATACAAGGGAGCAATAACTAGTGTGAAGAAAACTAGTAGAAAGAAATGTTAGTTTTCATTGACAATAAGCTTGCATTAGAGATCAATGTTAAACTTATATCACTTTATTTTAGTTGTAGACGAGTTAACTAGGTACCTGCAAGATGAGGCATCACAATGTATGTTGTTCATGGATGACATAGTTTTGATTGATGAGACTAAAAGTAGTGTAACATTAAGGTAGAACTTTGGAGGGATGCTTTATAATCTAAATATTTTAAAAATCAGTTAGACTAAAATATGAGTAGAAATGAGGAAGCAGTTAAGATTGATGGCCAAAGAATTCTCAAAAGAGAGTACTTTTAATATATCAAGTCGATAATCCAGGAAAATAGAGGGATTGAGTAAAATATCACATATAGAATTAGAGCTGAATGAGCAAAGTAGAGATGTGCAACTAGAGTTTTATGTGTTTGCCACATATCAATGAAGCTAAAAGGAATATTCTATGGGATAGTTGTGAGACAGCTTTGCTTTATGGAACAAAATGTTTGGTGGTCAACAAACATCATAAGATAAGTGTAGATGAGATGAGGATGTTGAGATGGATGAGTGACAAGACCGTGGTGTATGTTGTTCACAGATAACATAGTTTTGATCAATGAGACTAGAAGTAGTGTAACATGAAGTTATAACTTTGGAGGGATGCTCAAGAATCTAAATATTTTAAAATCAACTAGACTAATACAAAATATATAGAATATAAATTTAATAATAATATTAGTAGAAATGATGAAGTAGTTAAGATTGATGGCCAAGAAATTTCCAAAATAGAGTATTTTTAGGTCAATAATTCAAGAAAATAGAAAGATTGATGAAGATGTCACTATAGAATTAGAGCCGGTGGGCAAAGTGGAGATGTGCAACTAGAGTTTTATATGATTGTCGCATACCAATGAAGTTAAAGGGAAAATTCTATGTTATAGTTGTGAGATATCTTTGTTTTATGTGACAGAATATTAAGTGGTAAACAAACATCATACCCATAAGATGAGTGACACGACGAGATATAATAGAAATCGAAATGAATACATTTGGGGGAACTTATGTGTCACTTTATAGGCAATAAGTCATGTGCAATATAAACAAGATACAACACCAGTTAGGAAGAGCGATTTGGTTCAAATAGAAGACTCTAAAAAGCTATAGAGAAGACCCCGATTTGGTTCAAATAGAAGGGTTTAAAAGGCTAGAGAGAAGGTCGGGCCTAGATGAAAGTAGACAGTAGAGAGATAGAGACTTATGGTCTTATTAAGGGTTTCGCTCTTAGTAAAGTAAAATAGCAGAGCAAGATATATATAGCCGACCCCAAATAATTAGGATAAGGCTATAATGATGACGAGATGTACATGTGCCTTCTTTTATTTTCTAAAAAAACCTTAGTTGAGGGGGATAGGCTTCTCCCATCCCTCAAGGTAAAGTTGTAAAAATAGCTCGTCTTTTCCTTCTTTTCCTCGAGACAAAGGAAAATATAACCCTAAGAAGGGATTCCACCCACAAAAGTTTTACAATATCCAAAAATTCAATTCAATTTATTCCATTTCTTTAAAAGAATATAAATATTGATAAGATTGCTTTATACTTTCTAAACAAGGCCAAAATAAAACTTAAATTTCCAATTTAAAATATTCAAAAATTGAAAAAAGAAAACGGTTTACTTTAATGGGTGTGGATTTTATAAGATTGCTATTCTAAACAATCCAATTAAGACGCACATCCAAATATTATCATAATATGTAATTTTGGTGTAATTTTTTTTTTTTAAGATTATCTAAACTATTTTCATATCTAATTATAAAATTTTTAAAAAATGGTTAAAATCAACTAAATATATAAGCATATGAAAATCTTGAAAACGGACGATCTAGATAATGTGTTGCAACTTGCAAAAAATGTCAAGATAATCAATTAGATAATTTTTTAACATTAGAACTTTTTTCGATGGATTTTTGGGGTGCATCTTTAATCCTACATTTTAAGAAATCCTTAATAATAATGAAATAAGATAAACACTTCTGAAATTAAGAAACAAACTTTGGTAAAGAAAACCCCAAAAATTTCAAAACAATTTTACAATTTTTAGTCCAAATCCATCAAATATATGACAGTAAGGCGGGTCTCTCCTTTCCCGCTCTGTCCTAGTGCATTCTAGGAGAATCACTCTCTGCGAGTCTTAGAGTCTCGCAGTGGAACTCTGAGTTTGAAAACCCTAATTTCTCACTCGAAACTCCTAAATTCTCACCACAACATCCTATTATCACATCAACACCGCAAAACCCTAAACCCAACGAAGGAAAAAGCCTTCCTGCCTCCTACTACTCATACTCTGCATCATCATTTTTACGGACTAGTGGAAGAAAGCAGCCATGGATGACAGTTTATACGACGAGTTCGGGAACTACATAGGCCCGGACATCGACTCTGACCAAGATGCTTCTGATGCCGATGACCGACCTTCTGATGACGATGATGAGATGCCCGATGCTGCAGCTGGCGCTTCGCCCTCGCGCGCGGGCTCCCCGGAGAACTGGCTTGGAGAGGTTGCTGAAGGCGAAGCCCCCGGCCAAGTGGTATTGGCAGAAGACAAAAAATACTATCCCACTGCCCAAGAGGTCTATGGGGAGGGCGTTGAGGCCCTTGTCATGGACGAGGATGCCCAGCCCCTCGAGCAACCGATTATAAAACCTCCTCGTAACGTCAAGTTTGAGATCGGTGTCAAGGACTCGAGCACTTATGTCTCGACACAATTCCTCTTAGGCCTTGCATCGAACCCGTCGCTTGTGCGGAATGTTGCTCTCGTAGGGCATTTACAGCATGGGAAGACAGTGTTCATGGACATGCTAGTGGAGCAGACCCATATGATTGAGACATTCGATCCGGACAGTGAGAAGCACATGAGGTACACCGACACACGCATTGACGAGCAGGAACGAAGGGTCTCTATCAAGGCCGTTCCCATGTCGTTGGTGCTTGAGGACAGCAATGCAAAATCGTATCTGTGCAATATATTTGATACACCAGGGCATGTCAACTTCTCGGACGAGATGACTGCTGCTCTCAGGCTGGCCGACGGGGCTGTCGTAGTTGTGGATGCAGCAGAAGGGGTCATGGTATATGCCTAATTGCTAAACCCTACTTCTTCTTCTTTTTTTTTTGCTTTTCCTGAAAACAAATCTGATTTGCACTTCTGCTTATATGTGCATGGCAGTAGGGTTGAGGAGACAGGTAAAGCTCAATTTGAGTAGGGTTCGCACTAGGCAGTGCAATGCCAAATTGTAGTTATTTTTCCCCCTTCTTCCCTTCTTTGGGGAATCACATTACTCTGCTGTCGATCCATAAGATTTTTATGGGCACTTGGCTGTTGGCTCTGTGGGTTATGTGTCAGAAAATGATGTGAGGTTTCTTACAGATTCGCTGAGGGAGTGAATTGTTTTATCACAGTCATTGCCATGCTCTTGTTATATTTAACTCCATCTCAAATGTAAGTGTAGAAAGTAATATGGCATTGCTGAATGTACTTAAAATTGACTACCTGTTATTCTATATGCAGTTGGTTATGCAGATTTTAGAAAACAGATACATCTTAAACCATACACCATGTTTGTTTTAAGAAATTGAAGTGTAAAGTATGACTTACCAATGATTTAGAACTTCCAAGTCCCATTTAGAGACTACAAAGGTTGGTTCTCAATCTCAAAAACAGAAGTGAAATGCCTTCACTCTTGTGATCCAACTGTTGTTCTATGGGTTTCATGAGTGTATGAATCTGAATTAATTGGTTTTATGCGGTGCAAATTTGAGGCAGCATTAATAGTTATAAAGCATCATAAGAAGTATTAATATATTATATATATATGCGGCATCTTTGTTAAATATGCTGCTCTTTCTTATTCATCTTCTTCAAGTTGAACTTCAAGCTTGAGGCTATGGCAATTGAAGGAAGCTCCGTCTTTTTTGAAGTGGAATTCAAGGAAGCTCCTACTTCATTCTTTTTTATTTTTATTTTTTCCGAAGTGGAATTCAAGGAAGCTCCTACATCATTCTTCTTTTTTTCTATTTTGAGCTATGAAAATATGGAGTGCTGAATTGTATTTTTTTTCTCCCCTCGGTGGAGGGGACTAAATCATCTATGTTTCTTCTTTTGTTTAGGAAGAGTTGGGCATCATTGTGTCCAGGGATAGATAGGTTTGAGGGAAACCATTAACTATTCTTTATTGTAACTAAAAAGTGATGTCCCTGTAAGGAGATGCCTTAGATCAAGTTGATGAAATTATGGGCAGAAAATATAATTGGGGTTCGGTCTGGGAAAAAAAAAAAAAAAACTTTGAAATGTATATAATATCTGAACTACAGAAACTGGATAGTAAGTCTTTGATTTCTATGATTATTCACCCTCAATAATAGCTGGCACTTCAAAATCCCTTTCAAAATGAACATGTGTCAAGTCTATGATGGGTTTGCCTCACGTAGAGCCTTTTCATGCCCTAGTCTCCTAGCTTAGCTCTTTCGTATCACTCCATTCTTGTTCCTTGGGACAACGTGCAGACCCACATCTGTAGCTTAGCTGCCTCCATTTTCTGGAGTTGAAGGGTTGGGAACCTACAACATCTTTGGTCTTTGGTTTTAAATGCTAGTTGAGGATGGCCAGAAGTTCAGAATTCATCAATCCAAAGAATGCTATAATGGCAACTCTTTTGGTTTCTAACTTGCCCTGTCTGATGACCTTGATTCATGTCTGTGGCACCTGTCCTTGATTTATCTAAAGTCTATCATTTCTTTCCATCTAATTATGCCAAACAATTTGCCAAAAGATTGCAATAAAATTGTACCACTGTGCTATTTACGTAGAAAACACATCTCATCGATAGTGTTTTAAAATGCGACCGCATCAGGTGTGATGCGCTGGGAAGCGCATCGAAAATACCCGCATATGCACCGCATCTCTCTGCATCAGGGCCACATCCCGCATCTCACCGTATTAGACCGCATAATCTTCCACCATTTGTTTTCTAAACCCTACCCCTCGGGCAGGGGTAATAAGGTCATTTTGACCTTCGAAAATGACACCATTTTTCAGCCACATCCGTGGCTTTTATTGGATCGCTTTAATCAAAGAAAAATTTTGGGCGGAAATTTTATTTGTTGAAAGTTCTCTAATTAGTATTTGAAAAATTGAAACTTAAAAGCTCACTCTCAAGACTTGAGAAATGATGATGATTGTATTGACTCTTCTTGAGCTTTACTTTAAAACTCTTTAATCTTCATGGACTTTTAGTTTGTAGTATTTTGTAACTTTAAAGTTTGTGGTTGCAGATTTGTGCTTATGGCTGTTGATTGTTGAATGTTTTATGAAGCTAGTTTCAAGTTTCTAGTTTCTATCAGGGGATAGTGAATATAGAATCTTTGACAGCTAATACTTTTGGAGTTGATGAATAAACTTAATGCCTACTATCACATATGTCACCTCTATATTTTTTTCTATGCTTTAACCAATTTTTTTAGTTTTTTAGAATTTTTTTATATTTATTGACCGCATCGACACTATGCACCCTCATCCCGACCGCATCAAGCCGTGTCGTCGCATCGACCCCCCACTGCTTTTGGCCACATCCTGCATTTTAAAACACTTCTCAGTGTGACCATCCCTATATTGCTTGCAATTAACAACAGGAAACAAAGATTATTATTCTTACGGCTGACCAATAGAAAACATAAATGTAGGTTAGGAAAGACCCTATAGTTTGTTTCCTCACATTGATTGTGATATGCAGATTCAATGGAGAAAATGCTCTACATCTAACTCCCACACAATTATATCTTGTTTCTTGGTCTTCCTTACGTAGACCATGGATAGTGCCCATAAACTCAAGTAATTGTTTTCCTTCTGCATCCCTCTTCCAAGGGTCAGCATCCAATTGATCACTTAAGACCCTTGAGGAAAACCATCTTCTGCCTTTCATTACAGATAATTTATTTATTTGGTAATTACCTCACACTGGATATCATTAGCCACCTTGCCTATGCAATGAAATTGAGACTTAAGTGCCTTAGTGCATTACTTTTTTTTATTCCTTTCTATAATTTTTAGTGCACTGCTTATAATTTCAAAAAGAACAATGATTACTATTACCTATTTACCTATGACTGCTAGTGAGCTACTCCTTATCATATGAGTCATGCCTTTGATTTTCCCTTTGTGTTTTGTAATTTAATTCTCATTGCACTACTTATCATTCCGAAAAGAACATTGATTCCCGTCACCTAAGATTACTAGTAAGCTACTTCTTACTGTATGTGTTATGCCTTTAATGTTCCTTTTATTTTCTCTAGTTTAGTGCACCACTTATCATTCCGAAAGAACATTGAATCCCCTTAACCATAATTGCTAGTAAGCTACTTCTTACCATGTGAGGCATGCCTTTGATATAGGATCCCAAATCTACTTCCACTCTTCCTACTATCACCTCAAACTTTAGTCCGAAAATATATGTATTAAGTACTTCCTACATTGTGCCTTATCCATCCTTATTTGGATTTAATTATGGTATCCATTTGGATATAGGCCTATCCATTACGTTCAAATCATGCATACAAGGTCGACCCCATAGTTGTTGGGATCGGAAGCAGGAACGCTACCGGGATCGGGATCGGGATGGGGATCGGGAGCGAGGGACTGTGAAATGCTCGAAGATCCCTATGGTTGGGAACACCGTCCATACAATCCACATGTTAGGGATCGAGATTCCAACCTTTTGGGGATCTTGATCCCGACCTTTTGGGATCTTGATCTGAACTTTTTGGGGATATTGTTACCAACCTTAAAGTGCATGATAATCTAAGATTATATATACTCTTTAAAGTAGGGATCTTATTATTGATAGCAAGGAAGCAATAGTTGATTTGCTAGTTGGCTATAAACAAAGAAAATCATTAGTTTTGATGTTGTCTTGGTCTTTAAGTTTGGGATCGAGATCCCTAACAGTAGGAATCGGGATCCCTATGAGTGGGGTTCGAGATCCTAATATTTAAAAATCGAGATCCCTGAGAGATCCATTTTGGGAGCGACAGAATTGAGATCCTAGAAGGGAGTGCCTGCCAAAGTAGGAGATCTTGGTACCTATGGTCCACCTTGATCTTTTGGTGTACAAATCTTTCTTTATTCTCATGAAATTACAAACCTATGAGACTTATACTCTTGGCTCTCATAGTAAGAAGATATTCCACATGACTTTCTTAATTCGATTTTCTCAAAAATTTTCTTGATGACATGGCTTTTAGACTTAGGTGTAATGGTGAAGATTAACCCAATATGGAATTGAGATGTAACCCTCATGGGATAGAACACCTGTTCTTCGAATCCACCAATCTTCCCAGAGCCTTGGTATGGATCCTCATCTGCCTTCTTGGGCCTCCCACTCAGAGGCAGACCTAGGTGATCAGAATTGATGAGGGACTATGTTTTTATGGAATCTCCTCAAGGGGATCCATTGATGATCTTATATATGAAGTTAGTGGAGGAAACAATAAGACCAGCACCCAGAGCTTAGTGTGGAAACTGCCAAAGGAACTTTTGAAACTTGATTTTGAAAGCAGCTACATTGGGAACCCATGCCACATCAGGCATGGTGTGCACTCTCAGGGATAATCAAGCTGGGATAATGAATACTTATGACTCCACGAGGGCCGAAGCAAGGGATCATGTGGCATTCCTTGTGGTTTTCCCTTCACACACATGTGACATTGACCCAAATTGTCACAGACTTGTGTCGCTTTTTTAGGGCAGCGATGCTGCATGAACTTCATTGTACTATGTGCTTACATTCTTCTATTGCTATTTGCTCTGCTTTTCACTACACTAAATTTGAGGTCAAACCCTGTTCTTGTTGGCATTGGTGCTTCTCTCATTTAGCCTTTATGAATGATGGTCTGGACAAACACTCCTGGTATCATCTTCTTGAATGTGAAATTATAAAATTTACAATGGAATGATATACATAGGCTTTACGGAACTTGTTCATTTCGTAGGTCTGGGTTAGAAAGTATGAATTTGTGTACAGTAAAAGGACAAATTGCTGTACTTTTGGTTGCTTGGAAGCTGCATCAGTCATCAAAAAATAGAAATCTGGGACTTGCCAATTGTCCAGTGATGTCCATTTCAATGAGGATTCTATTTTCATCTAAGGAAAGGCATAAAACATATTATAAAATTCATTTGGTCTGTATACATCGCAAAATATTATGGGGTGTATGAAAACGCTCATTCTGTATGTTATTTATCTGACATGATCCTTCCAATGCTCTGAGCAGGTGAACACTGAGAGAGCTATTCGCCATGCCATTCAGGAAAGGCTTCCGATTGTAGTTGTAATAAATAAGGTATTTCCTTTTTTTTAGTTAATACATTCTTTTTCCTGGTTGATCTTTCCATGTTTTATTCCTTCAACCATCTCTCGATTGCATGCATATGCATGCTTTTGTTACCAGCCCAAATGTGAATCTCCCTTTTCTGTTTTCTTTGTTGAAGGTAGATAGGCTGATAACGGAGCTGAAACTACCACCAGCTGATGCATACCACAAACTAAGGCACACGTTAGAAGTGATAAACGATTTTATCTCTTCGTTCTCTACCACTGCAGGAGGAATCCAAGCCATTGATCCAGCTGCTGGAAATGTTTGTTTTGCTAGCGCTAGTGCTGGTTGGTCTTTCACCCTACAATCCTTTGCTAAATTGTATGTGAAACTCCATGGCATACCATTTGATGCTGCTAGATTTGCATCTTTGCTTTGGGGAGATATATATTATCATCCAAATGAGAGGACTTTTAAGAGAAAACCCCCTCTAAGTGGAGGTGAGAGATCATTTGTGCAGTTTTTGCTTGAGCCTTTGTACAAAATATACAGCCAAGTGATAGGAGAACACAGGAAGAGTGTGGAGGTTACTCTTGCAGAGCTGGGTGTTACCCTAAGTAATGCAGCATACAAGTTAAATGTTAGGCCACTCTTAAGGTTGGCTTGTAGCTCGATTTTTGGATCAGCCACTGGCTTCACTGATATGTTGGTTGAACATATCCCATCTGCGAAAGATGCTGCAATTAAGAAGGTAGAGCACATTTATACCGGGCCTCAGGACTCTTTAGTTGTTGAGGCTATGAAAGACTGTGATCCTTCAGGTCCCCTCATGGTTAATGTAACCAAGCTTTTCCCTAAATCTGACTGCAGTGTCTTTGATGCTTTTGGTAGAGTTTACAGTGGAACCATCCAAACTGGTCAGACTGTACGTGTCCTTGGGGAAGGATATTCACCTGAAGATGAAGAGGACATGACTGTTAAAGAAGTTACAAAATTGTGGGTCTATCAAGCACGTTATCGACTTCCTATTAGTAAAGCACCTGCTGGTTCTTGGGTTCTCATTGAAGGTGTTGATGCTTCGATCATGAAGACTGCCACTCTTTGTCCTGAGTATATGGATGAAGACATCTACATATTTCGGCCTCTACGCTTTAACACCCTTCCAGTTGTGAAAACAGCCACCGAACCCTTGAATCCCAGTGAGCTGCCCAAAATGGTTGAAGGTCTACGAAAAATTAGCAAGAGCTATCCACTTGCCATAACAAAGGTCGAGGAATCCGGTGAACACACTATTTTGGGGACTGGGGAGTTGTATTTGGATTCTATTATGAAGGATCTTAGAGAGCTCTATTCTGAAGTTGAAGTCAAGGTGTGCTTATACTTTATGCCTAATTGATGCTTTAGATTAGAAAAGGCGATTCTTTGTGTTCCTTTTTGGTGTAAAGGGCATTTAAAGTTCAATGTTTACTCTCTCTCTCAGTGTGTTTGCGTGTGCATTAGAGCCTGCATGTGTGTGTGTGTGATCCATACCTTTGTGTGTGCGCCTTCTCATGGGGTCACAAATTTTCCTATGATGGTACACACAACTTGAGCATGGTGTGCGTGTGCGTGTGATCTGTACCTTTGCACATGCATGAATTTTTTTGTGTTCGTGTTTTTGATGGGAAGTGTAGGATATGAGGTAGAATTTATCCATTTTATGTTTCTGAAATATCTCTGAATCTGTTTGTTTATGTAGGTGGCTGATCCTGTGGTCTCTTTCTGTGAAACTGTGGTGGAATCCTCATCAATAAAATGCTTTGCAGAAACGCCCAACAAGAAAAACAAAATCACCATGGTGGGAATTGAAATAATTTTTTGTCCCTGTTTCTGTTCTTATAAATATGGAATGTCTTGAGGTAACACCCCTGATTTTAATATGATTGAGTGTAAATTTTTAGCTTGCGGAACCACTGGAAAAGGGATTGGCGGAGGATATAGAGAATGGTGTTGTCAGCATAGATTGGCCTCGAAAGAAACTCGGTGACTTTTTCCAAAGCAAATATGACTGGGATTTGCTTGCAGCACGGTCTATATGGGCTTTTGGTCCGGATAAGCAGGTAACTGAAAATCATTCTTAAACAATATTCAGACTCTTCCTGATTTGATCTAGCCGTCAACCCACTTTGTTCTTTATCCCTTTTAGGTCAGTTTTTCCTGCATGGGGTTTTTGCTTTTGACTATTTGATAATAAGTTGGATGACCCTCCACATTTGGCTGATTCTTGTTTCCACTGATTGGAATTTGGAACTAGTTTGTAACTAGTCATAATTCCTTTTATCTTCTCTGCCTGATATGGATGGGCAACAAGAGAAAAATAACATAAGAAACAACTATTTCTATCCTCCGTAGACTATTCTTTTCAGTTGGCCATGTGTTGTCGCTAGTTTTTATGCATTTAGCAATGTCTTGGGTTTTTAAATTTTCAAAGATTGGTGTTGTGTTTTAGGGACCCAACATTCTCCTGGACGATACACTTCCTAGTGAAGTTGACAAGAATATGCTGAATGCTGTTAAGGATTCAATTGTTCAAGGGTAAGTTAGAATGCATTTGCTCACTCTTCCAGATCATCTCTACTTCCGATTCTAAATCATTTTTATTCTCACCAGGTTTCAGTGGGGTGCTCGTGAAGGGCCTCTTTGTGATGAACCCATTCGTAATGTCAAATTCAAAATATTGGATGCTACTATTGCACCAGAGCCCCTGCATCGTGGTGGTGGTCAGATAATTCCTGCTGCTCGTCGTGTAGCATATTCGGCCTTCCTTATGGCAACGCCACGTTTGATGGAACCGGTGTATTATGTGGAGGTGATGGCCCTTTTGCTTGAGGAAAATGAAAATCCCTTCGAATCTCTTTTTCTCAATAGTAATCCACAGCTGTTATGCTTGTTTTGGTTGTTACAGATTCAAACCCCGATAGATTGTGTTTCTGCAATTTATACAGTCTTGTCTCGAAGAAGGGGACACGTTACAGCCGATGTTCCTAAGCCAGGGACCCCTTCTTATATTGTTAAGGTTAAAAGATGACATGTAGTTTTCTAGAAATACGCATTTCTTCTGTAATATTCGTGATCACTCCCATGACCTTTTTTCATGCTATCATAGTTTTGATGCTTGATGGTTCTTTCCCTTGTTTGTATACACCTTAACAATGTGATATGTACTTTTCTAGAAATACACATTTTTTCTGTAATAGTCGTGATCACTCCAATTACCTTTTTTAATGCTCTCATGGTTTTGATTCTTGATGGTTCTTTCCCTTGTTTGTATGCAGGCATTTTTGCCAGTCATAGAATCCTTTGGGTTTGAGACTGACTTGAGATATCACACCCAAGGGCAGGCCTTTTGCGTTTCTGTATTTGATCACTGGGCCATAGTTCCTGGAGATCCTCTTGACAAATCTGTGGTCCTTCGCCCACTTGAACCTGCACCTGTTCAGCACCTTGCACGAGAGTTCATGGTGAAGACAAGGCGGCGGAAGGTAAAATGAGATCATTGCTTTCTAGGTTTCTTTTGTAAGGGATGGCATGGTTTTTAGTATGTATTTTTTATTGATAGACATAATTTATAGCATGTATGACATTGTTGTTTGGTTGGGGAATTGCGAGCAGGGAATGAGCGAGGATGTAAGCATCAGCAAGTTCTTTGATGACCCTATGTTGCTTGAGCTAGCAAGACAGGATGCTGACCTTCAACACATACTCTAAATTATCAGGTTTTTTGCTTCTCAAGAGATTAACCACATAAAAAATATGCAACTTGTAACACCTGTACTATCAGTTTTGCCTGGCTTTGTATGTCTTCTCTTAGCCACCTTTGTTTTTCTTTTAGTTCTGTTGGTGGCAAATAGTACTGTAGCTTGAGATCACTCAGGTCTTGGTCTATTTTATTCTTGAGGAAAAAAAAGAAGTCTGTATTAAGTAAAAACAGATGAGCTGATCTCTTTCTAACATCGTTTTGTCATTAGAACTAGCTATTCATTCTATGGGCTTGAGTTTTTTTTTCATATCATCAGTTATTGAGGCTGAATGTAACTTGGCTCCACCTGAGTGTCTTAGCACAACTTTTGGATTTGGATTGTTGAAAACTATTTTATGGCCATAATTTTCGACAGGGAATTTCAAAACTTAGCTCTCTCTCTCTTGCAAACTGGGGTCTCTCACCATTCGACCAAAGGTGTTTTTGACTCCGTGACCTTTATTAATGGTGACTAGTTCAGGATACATTTATTGCTTGGTGCAGATTTTGCAAGCATTCAGCAATTAGAAACTATCATTGGTATAATGGTTAGATTAAAATATTGTTTTCATTTCTTACTGCCAAAGTACATATACTTTGTTCCTAGATTTGGATTGGGAAAACATCCAGAACTTCGTTTGATTGGGAAACTCTTTGGGAGGCATTTATCTCTGGCTCATTGACAAAGCTGACAAAACAGGGGATCAGTTTGTCCGGTGCCTTGATGAACTGGAAAGTAACCCATAAATTGATTTATTCATCAAGAGCTATAATCACTAAAATTGAATCTTCTCTAAACCTTCTTGAGAAAGCCAAATTCGCTCTGTCATAATACTTGTGAAGTTAGTTCCATATATCTGAAATATGAGCCGTGTTCAACTTTAGCAATTTTAAGGCGCTTTGAGACCCATTCCCTCGTTTTTGCTTGCTTGTTACCTTCTTGCATGTACGCTCTTCCAGGTCTCCTGTTGGCTTTCTTCTTCAGATTCATGGTCCATGGACACAATTGACCAATTTTGACAAAGTCCACCCTAATCAATAAATCACCCTATAACATTCTAAATTTACAACATATTTCTATAACATGGCCTTATCAGTCATTAAATAGTTATCACATAAAAATAAGAGAATATCAATAATAATATAGGCAAGCTTTTTATGCTTCCTCTACCGTATAAAGCTTATATACTTCCCCCTATCCGACCGTCCATTCTGAATGGAAGGCTGAGATGACCCCAATCACGATGTCATGACTCTCCACTATTTTATTTTTAATGTTTTTTACAAACTATTTTGACACCAATTTTTGGGTGCCCACTCCTTTATTAAATTTGCATGTGTAAAAAATATATTAAAAAACTTAATAAAATAAAGTATCCAAAAATACCCCTCAAATTTACAAGGGGTATTTTGATCACTATATTTTATTAAAAATTCTCAATTTTAAATTTTTTTTAATTGTGCCCCATTGAGATGTTAGTACGCATCAAATTTCATATTCATATAATTTGTAGAAAAAACTAAAAATAAAATACTCTAAAACGTTGGATCATAGATCAAACCTCAAAAGTTCACTTGATCTAAATTGGGCGGCTGGATGGATGGGGGAAAGTATATATCTTATATGGTGTAGGGAAAGTATAGGAAGCTTTCCCTAATCATATTAGGTAATAAGAGCAACTTCAAATATTTCTAGTAAAACAATCACAACTATTATTAACAAATCTCAAATCCATGTCTAGCTGATTACAAAATCATTATAAATAAAGTTTTAAACCAAGTTTGATGCTGTCTAAAATATCATGTTCATGTCACCTAGAAAATAGAAAATAACAATTGAGTTATACTATTTAGCAATTTTTGGTATAACCAATCCTGATGAACTATTCCTTTAGTTTCTTAAATGGGACTTTATTGTTTCATCCTTCAAAATTTCTACTAGTTCAACCATTTGAGCTGCAGAAAATTCTTGTAAATCTTGCAACTCCTCTAGGCAAGTTCCATAAAATAATATTCTTTAGTTGCTTCCCTCATCTTATCTTGATCACAGTTCGTGTTTCGCTCTATTATCTAATATAAAGCATTTACAACTAGATGGCCAGCAATCGTACGACTCTTCCTTTTGTTGTGAGGGGTAGTTGATGTAGTGGTAACCCGCTACAAGTTTCTCTGATGAACTACCTCCTCCATTTCATTGATGTTTGGTTCATCATGTAAATCAGGTGATTGTGCCAGAAATTCTGGTGGGGCATAGGTATCCTCAGATTCATTTCTAACTTGCCCTCTTTACATTGGTTGGATAGTTGACTCTTCCTTCTGCAATAGTGCCTATTAAAAGTTGAGGCCTTCATTCTATAAATAATTTGTAGTAACATGATTATATAAACTAGATCAAATCATGAGTTTTTGACTGCTTTTTCTGCTGCAAAAATAGCATTTTCACATATTATAATATCAATAAACCTAATGACTGCATATAAATTAGGAAAAATTGCATAAAACCCCCAAAAGTGGACTTTCTAATCAATTTACCCCCAACCTAACTTTTCTTAGCAACTTCCCTCCCCCCAAACCATGTTTCCTAGCAAATATCCCCAATACAAAAAGTTTATTTATTTTTGATGAAAATACCCTTCCCGCACATAACAAATCATTTTCGGATCCCAATAAAAGGAAATGCCAGACCGCACTTGTACAACGCCGAACTACCACTTTAAAACGCCATAGCCCTTACAAAATGCCGTACCACCACTTCAAAACGCCATACTGCCCCTTCAAAATGTCAGACCGCTATTTCAAACGCCGGACTACCCATTTCTCCAATAGCATAATCCCCGAACCGCCACAATGAAACGCTGGACTGCCCATTCCAGCAAAATAATCACCGGACTGCCTCTTCCAAACGTTGAACCACCCTCTCCAGTGAAAATGATTTGTTATATAAGAGAAAGGTATTTTCGTCAAAAAAATGAAATTTTTGTATTGGGGGTATTTGCTAGGAAACATGGTTTTTTGGGGGGAAGTTGCTAGGAAAAGTTAGGTTGGGGGTCAATTGATTAGAAAGTCTATTTTTGGGTTTTTTTTTTTGCAATTTTCCCTATAAATTATAAATCATCAACAAATCATAATTAAATTTCCAAATCATTGCTGATTTCTCTGTTGAAAAAAATCAGCAACGAGAATTGCAGTGATAATCTTATTTAGGTGCGAATTTATTTATGAAATTTCACTTATAAGATATTCACAAATGATCAGATTTTAGATATAAGATGCAAGAATCAATTCCATGAGGATTAACAAGAAATTGAGCTTAAATCAAGTATTGATATTTCTTTTGTTGAAAAAATAATAGCAAAACAAAGAATTTGATTACAACTTGTGCATGATTTTCATGAATATCTTTATGATTTTATTTTTATTTATTCAAGATACTAATCAGACCCTATTCCTCCAAAAAAAAAGAGTAAATAATAAATAAAACTAAAAACCCAATCAACCAAAGAAGAATTAAGGGTTTAGAGATTTCATAGCGCATCGAATTTTGTTTTAGATCTTTGTAGTTTATGGTTTGCCATGTTCAATGTATCAAGAAACTGATAGCAAAAGACTTTTAGAAGTCTCTTAGAGGCTTTATGTAGTAGAAATTATGGAGAAAGCTGATGATGGAAAGCAAGAACTCATGATAAAGCACAAAGATAGTGATGGCTTATGGTGACCACTTGCAAAACAGTAAAAGCTGAGATTTGAGTGAAAGTTGGACAAGATGATCTAGCACAGTGTGTGTATATATATATATATATATATATCACCGATTAGATCATTTACATTGGTTCAAGTACAATAAAACTCTCTTGAAAATAAGTAAATAAACAAATAAAAGTGATTCTCACTTGCTACCACTAAATACAACTTTTTTATTTAATAAATAAAAGCAACACAATGCTTATGAGAATAAGAAAGACATAAGAAGAAATATTACAAAGCACAAGTAAAAAATGACGGAAATTACCTCAATCGAGTTTAGTACATCCCACATTGGGTCTCGTCCTCCAATGGCAGGATCAATGGTCTATTTCAAATATTCTAAGCAAGGAAAAACTTAAGGCCAAACCCTACCAACAAGAGAGAATGAAATAACATAACCTAAGGCCTCAATGTCTTATCTCACGAGTGGGGCGTGCCCCCCCTCTTGATAGTCTAGTAGGGGTGTGCCCCTTTCTCTTACTATTAACTAAGAGAGATAAGATAGAAAGAGAACTTAGGAGGAGAGAGAGAATTCCTAAGTGGGGCATGGGCCCTACGTAGAGATAGTAGAGATAGAAGAGAGAGGTGTAGAGAATATGAGGAGAGAAGACCCCTATATATACATTTTTCATGGGCTAGGGTCTCTTTAGGGTTAGCCAACATTGTGGAGATCAAATGTAAACCATTGATCATAGGAGACTTGTTGGGTGAGAGATCTGAGCCATCCAATTTTTAGATAAGCTATCATGATTCAAAAGAAGGCACTAGAACATCTTCCAAAACCTAATCCCATTTGCAATATAGAAAATAATATCATATATATATGAATAATCTCTTTTGTTCATTCCATCTTTGAATAGTCAAACATCAAATCACCAAATATTCTAAATCACATTAACTTGATTATCAAGCCTAGATGGCTTAAACAAAATTTAGTGATCAAAGTTTCCTTAAGTGGGCCGTGCCACCCTAGATGGCCTCATGTGGACCCCACTCAAATGCTCCCACGTGTTATTATAATATGGTGGGCCCATAGCTCTTTATGGGCCCTCATGAATTTAATGATTTATAAAATTAATAAAAATAATTTTTAATTAATTGGAAATAAACTTTATTTTATCTGAATGTTAAAAACTGAAAATTGAATATTTCTTAAATTGTAAATCTATTTTGTAAAAATAAAATATCAAGAGACTTATAAAAAATTCAAATAATAAATTTAAAATTATTTAATATCAAAATAGCAAAATATTTAAAAATAAATAATTTTGATGGGAATCAGATCCGACAAGGTCTAGAAATTATAAAATCGCTTGAGCACTCTACCTTCTACTGTGGACTGTAATCCACACTTGCTTGCTCAAACTGACCCAGCGGTTCTCAAGATCCACAGACCACCGCAAGGGTTCATGATTGGGCCACCAAAGCCAGTCAATAGGTAATGGGATGCAATCTCAATCCATGGGCTACGGGTTCTCCCCTAGAGACGAATCAATGTTACGTAGACCTGATGCAATCATAGCTCTATGGTGCATATGGGTAATCTCTCGCATATGTACACACTTCACCCTAAAAGGTGATTCGCTTTCCCGATACGGCTATCATATGTACATGTCATGCGATTGTTTAGTTTAGTCTCAAGCCCATGTACCATGGTTTAGTTCCATGCCCACGTACCTTGGGTTTTTCAACTCGACTAGCCTAGCACGTCAAGCCAAGTCTAAGTATCGACAAATAGCTTTTGCCTAGTATGGTTTATTAAGGACCACACTACCACTGAATTTATATTCCACTATCTAAAATGTTTATATATAAGCTCTCAAGGCCTTTAATGGCTACAGAAACCTAACATATCTCACTTGGCCTTTGAAGGCCTTACAATCTCTCATCCTCACATTCTCATCCCCCAATTGCAATATTTTTCTTAAGCATTTCTCATTGATTCTCTCTCATTACATTAAACATGGCAAACTCTTTCACCATCAATCTTTTCACAAAGGATTTATGGATGTAGCTTCTGAGGGAGGCATGAAGTATCTTTCCTTTTGCTGCTCTGATCACATCCCGAACATGATCGTATGTTCATATTTTCATATCGCATCGCGAATTAAGGACTCGTCACTGAAGATCGTCACGCACCATCATTGCATGGGGTCGTATCTCAGCAGCTCCAAGGAGTTCTTCAATCAAGCTGCTCCCTTCTATAGCCATACAATCTGCACCACATATCCGGGTTCCATGGGCGATCAACATTATAGTGTGTCGTTCAAGCTGACCGGCCAAACACAAGCAGGTGCTGCTACTGGAATGTTAAGCTATATGGATATTTCATAATAGGATGCCTTTATATCTGAATACCCAAATAGCTAAAAAATAATCCCACGATTGCTTACAACTCCCACTCAAACATAGCACATATTATCTCAGCATTCTCATGCTTGTGTCATGATGTAGTATAGCAAATCTCATGCTAATTAGTAACTCAATGCCTGTTTGGTTTCGGAAAATGCAAAAACCATATTTCTCGAACAACAAAGGTTCAACCACACTAGTCACTTGGTTGTAATTCCATACAAACCAAGTTATCTTATCAACATAGCATGCGTTAATGAAGCCTAGAAAGATGGTTATCCTATGACATATCATATGGTTCATGGTATTAGGTAATCGAGGATTTTAAAAAACTCAAAAAACAAGTCACATAATCAATATCATGAAACATAAGTCAAGACATATGGGTATTTAAAACCTATGTATACATAAATGACACTTTCTCGCATTACATAAAATACTTTCAAGCTCCAATGTATTTCCTTATATAAAAAAACTCGACTTGGTATATTTTCACAAGCAATAGTTAGAAAATAACATGGTGGTTTAAAAAGATTTTTTGTAAATACTTCAGTAGACCTAGCGAAACTATGAGGTTTTCTCAAAATCATATCCATAGACCTAGGTTTTCAACATAAAAGGTCCAATCCAATTTCTAAAAGAACATACTTAGCCTTTAAAAAAACATTTACCACATACACTTTTAATTACTAACCAAGTCATGTTATAGCCACAAAACATATCAAAAAATCTATCTATGATTTTATCTAAAATGAAACACGACTAAAAATGTGTTTATGAGAAAAATCCAAAATACACATATTTTCTTGGGAAATATTTAGAGCCTTTAACATGAGATCCTCATCACATGCAACACACCATTATCACCAGTCATTATCGAGTGGATGGTCACTAAGACTCGGTTTCATTGCAACATTCCATTTGTGCTACATATTTGAATGAGTCATACCCATCTTTCGTGTTTATTGCTTAGGTTCATAGGCCTTGATCAACCACATCTCCTTTTATTATCTTAAGTAGTTCACATACAAGAACATGGAAAGGCACAAAAATAGGGAATTAAAAAACTAGCTCTTTTAAATTTGTTAGCACTAGTCAACTAATATCCATACACTCTATATTTTTCATAAACAAATAGCCAAGATATAATCAAATAAGTATAACAGAGGCAAAAAATATTGAATCTTCTTTCCTTGTATGACCGGACCATGTAAAAAATGGGATAGATTTCATATCATAAAACCATGTAGTGTGGTACCTGGGTTTTCTTAATCCTTGCTTTGTTTGCTACCGAACTTTTGTGATCTTGGAAGAGCACACAACTGATGGATAATCTCTTGGTCATCGGTGTTACATGTCAATGAAGTATCCATCTCTTCAAGTCATGGATTCTCCCTTTCTCATACCATGAAGAAATACTCTTCTTCATCCCATCATTCCAAAAATTACAATTTTGATTCACTCACTGATCTTTAGAGTTTCTGTGCTGCTCCCAAGTTTTTTTTACATATCCTTTCATTACGAAAAAAAACTAAGATGATTTTACATGTATTGTGTTTCTTCTATTTTATGTAGCTCCCAAATTTAGCACCCTTCACATAGAGTTTAAAATTATATTATCTCTCTCTGAAGTTTTACCCATATGAAAAATACTCATGATATACTATAAAACTTTGAATGAGCTTGAAAAAGGCTTCTATTATAAGAAGTACAAAGAAGTGCCTCAACATGTCACATCTTTTGCTTTACTGCAAAATAGAAGATGGGCATCTTATAATAAAATTATGATATTTCTTAACTCACAAAGACTTTATCTCTAAGTCTTTCGAGTATGAAAATAAGCTCAAAATTTCAAAATCAATACTTAATGCCATCCTCAAATCACACCATTTAGTGAGTTTATCAATAAGTGACATAGACATCACAATACATTTTCACAACAGAAAATTAGGTTGCACATCTTTCAATAAAATAATTATTTATTTCAATCCTCAAAGAATTTCTTTCTAAAGTCTTTTATGCTGAAAACTAGACTCAAACCAAATAATAACATCATGGCGTGAATCCTAAATAATAGTTTTCTTGAAAGAAATACATAAGTTCATGTCACAAAATATATTATGCATCAGAATTATATGATGAACACTATCTAGTAAAAAATTGCCTTTTCTCTCTACCTACATAGAGTTTCCTTTTCAAATCTTTTTTTTATTTGAAATCAAACACAATAAGGCAATAAATGACTTTCTGCAAGCCTCATATATAGATATTCACATCTCAATGAAACACATAAAACTAAAGAAATTCACGATGACCCCTCTCCAATAAATTTTTTTTCTTTATTTCCCATGGATTTTTCTGTCTCAAATAATTTATGTTAGAAACTAGATTAAAAAAGGCAACTCTTGAAAGCTCAATGTGGCCTTCAAATATTTTTGTTAAAAATGGAAATAAAATCTTGACATTCATGTTATAGAACTAGCTTTCGTTGCAAAAACAATACTTGCGCATCCTTCAGTAAAGTGACCATATCTTTGAAATCACAAGAAGTTTTTTCATGAAATTATTTTTATTTAGAAGTGAACTCAATTTGATAAGTTATAGTCAAATATTACCCATAAATAAAATTATTTGCTTGGTATAAAAATTTATGGAACTCAATGCACAATTTTTGGATTTTGCAGCCTTTAATGAAGAGTTAATAACTCTCAATTCCCCCCAAAAACTCCCATTGAAATTTTGCAGGAAGACCTTACTCTCAAAAACACAAAACATCACTATGGTATAAATTAGAGAAGTACGTCATTCTCTTCTCCAAAACAACAAAGAAAACCGAATTCTGCATAGTGTCTTTTCAATATAGGAGTCATGCCAATAAGCTTTCCAGAGGTTTGCCATATGACCACAAAGCCATTGGCTTTCGAATCTTTGATTCTCAACTCACCAAAACAATGAAATAAAAGAGATATAGTAGCAAGTGATATAGCTTTGATACCAAGAAAAGTTGGACAAAATAACCTAGCACAGTGTATATAATTTTTAGTTTTTCTTTTTTCTCATCGACTAGATCATTTACAACGGTCCAAGTACAATAAAAATCTTTTGAAAATAAGTAAACAAACAAATAAAAGTGGTTTTCATTTGCTAACACTAAATACAACTTCTTTAATCAATAAATAAAACCTACATAATGCTTATGGGAATAAGAAAGATGCAAGAAAGAAATACTGCAAAGCAAAAGTAAAAGATATCAGAGATCATCGCAACCGGATCTCCTCCTCCAATGGCACACTGGATCAATGGTCTATCTCAACTCTTCTAAGCCTGGTAAAGCTTAAGGCCAAACCCTACCAACAAGAGAGCATGCAACAACATAACCTAAGGCCTCAATGCCTTGTCTCATGAGTGGGGTGAGCCTCTTGACGTAGTATAAAATTACCCGTCGACTAACACCCATTAAAAATAACCGCATTTTAGAGAGAGAAGTAAAATTCGAGAAGAAAATCACAAGGAAAAAGAAGAAAACGTGCGGATCCGAGTATTCCGGCACACGCCTACGAGCACAAGGAAAAAACGAGAAAAAAAATCCCCACAAAAAAGAGTCATCTCTCTCTCTCTCACTCTCTCTCTTTTCATGCCCTAACATAAACACAAACTGTGTTTTTTGTTTATTTACATCAAAAAGAAAATTGTTCTTTATAAAGCACACACCTTTGCTTTTAAAGAAAACAC
>NW_006499617.1:5899505-5912331 GCF_000471905.2 Amborella trichopoda | reverse complement strand
GTTTTCTTCCTTACGTTTAACTTAAATAATATTACTAAGACAACAATTAGTTTTCTTACTTTAAATTTAAAAAACTTAAATTAGTACTGTCATATATATATATATATATATATATATGTGTGTGTGTGTGTGTGTGTGTGTGTGTGTGCATTCGCAAACAATAGTTAGATAGTAGTATGACGGTTTAAAATGATTTTTCATTTTTTCATAAAAGACTCAGTGAACATTTCAAGACTATATGGTTTTCTCAAAATCATATTCATAGACTTAAGAGAAAAAGCTGGGGTTAGCCCACTAACTCATATGAACATATAAACCCAACGGTCCATATTGAATCTAGGTTGATCTGACGATCACGGATGTTAGATAATGTTTAAATTTTATTTTTTTACAAATCTAAATCTCTTGAAGTTTTAAGCATGTGTTCATTACAAATAGACGAATCTTAAATAAGTATCAAAAAAATATTTTACATGAAATAAATTGACCAAAATACCCGTGCAAAGATTCAAGGGGTATTTTGATCTTTTTTTCACGAATAATATTTTTAAATTTTTTTATTAGATGTGTCTCGATGTGAAGAATACATACCAAAAATTTCAAGTGATTTGGATTTGTAAAAAAAAATAATAAAATTCAAGTACTAGCGAATATCTATGATCGTCAGATCGGCCCAGATTCAATTTGGACTGCTGGGCTCATATGTTCATATAAGCTAGTGGGCTAACCCTAGCTTTTTTCCACACACACACACACACACACACACACATATATATAAATATATATATATATATGCATTCACAAACAATAGTTAGATAGTAGTATGACGGCTTAAAATAATTTTTCATAAAGACTCAATGGACATTGTAAGACTATGTGGTTTTCTCAAAATCATATTCATAGACTTAGGTTTTTCTCATATCATCAAATTTAATTTTAAAATATATGTTTAGCCTTCATACATCATTTTACTGCATTCACTTTTAATTTCATACCAACTCAAGTTTATGGCCATAAAAACAAATCATAAATACCATCTTATAATTTTATCCAAAATAACACATGACTAAAGAATGGTTATTAAGGCCTTGACAAAATACTTTAGTTTTGGCAAATATGGAGACTTTATCAAGAGATCGTCATCACATGCAATATATCATATTATAAACATTATTGGGAGGATGGTCGCTAAGAACGAGTTCCATCAAAACACTCCCTTCGTGCTTACATTTTTTAATGAGCCACACCCATCTCTAGTGTTTTATTCTTAGAGCTCAAATCCCATGTTCAAATCACATCTCCATGTGTATCACTACCTTAAGTAGTTCATACTCTAGAACAAAGAGGCACTAAAATACATGATATTTATAAATCGGCTATTTCAAATTTGTTAGCACCTATCACTTAATGTTCATACACTCCATATATATTCATAAAACAATTATCCAAAGTATAACCAAAGCATATTAAACATAAAATAAAAAGTTATTGAATCATCTTTCCCTATATGACACACCATGAAGAAATATTGTTATTCATCTTATCATTTCAAATATCACAAATTTGATTCTTCCACTGATTTTTTACATTTCATTACTACTACCAAGTCTCTCTATGCATCCCTTGACATTGAAGAAACCAATATGCTTTTATAGGTATTGTATTTCTTTTTCTTTCTGTTATTCTCAAATCAAAGCTCTTCCTATAGAGTGTCATATCTCGCCAACTATGTATTACCATTCTTTGAAGTGTTATTATAATAAATCATACTCATGGCACACTATAAAACCCGTTTAAATGAGCCTTAAAAAGATTTCCACAATTAGGAATCTAAAGATGTGCCTTAACATGCCACATTTTTTAATTTACTGCATAATAGAACATGAATATCTCATGATAAAAATGTAATATATCTCAACTCATAAAGAGTTTATCTCCGAATCCTTTTGAATATTAAAATAGATTAAAAAATATAAAATAGTGCCCAGATCCATTCATAAATCATACCATTTAGTGAGTTTTCGTTTTAATAAAATTTACGTCACAATGCAATTTTTTCAGCAGAACATCAGGGTTGAGCACCTCTCAATAAAAAATTTGTTTCTCTTAATCTGCAAAGAATTTATTCTTGAAATATTTTGTATTAAAAACTAGACTCAAAACTAAATTATAACATTATAGTGTGAGTCCCAAATAATAATTTTCTTTAGATAAATGAATAAGTGACAAACACGTCACAAAATAAATCATATTGCAAAATTTCAGGATGAACACTATCTAATAGAATTGTCTTTTTTCTCTACTCTCATGGAGTTTCCCTTTCAAACCAATTTTGTTTGAAAGTAGACACGTAATGGTACCACATATTTTCACAAACCTCATATCACTCTGATAAGTATATTTGATAAATTTACTTATTTCATGTCTCAATGAAGAACATACCAAAATTACAGAAATTTAGGATAACATCGATTCAATCCAAAATTTTTATTCATCTCTTCCCATATATATTTCTCTCTCAAATAAATTTTGTTAGAAAACAGGCTCAGAATGGAAGTTTAAAAACTTAGTGTGGACCATAAAATATTCTGAATTAAGAGTAAAAATAAAATTATGACTTCCAAGTCATTGAATAATTTCGTTACAGAAAACAACACTTGCGCACTTTTCAATAAATAGCTCATATCTTTTAAACCACATTAAATTTTTTGATGCAACTATTTTTGTTTGAAAGTAAATTCAATTTGATGAATTACAATCAAATTTTAGCTTAAAATAAAAGCATATAGTTTGTAAGAAAAATCACAGAACTTAATGACGGTTTTTAAATTTTGTAGGGTCAGAATTGACACCTTCATTGATGAGTCCATAACTCTCAATTCTCTTCGGATCTCCGGCTAAAATTTTGCAAGGTTACTTTTGAAAGACACACAATATCACTGAAATATGTAATAAAAAAATACGTCGTTATCTTCTTCATATCATTGCTCCAAAGTAGCGTAGAATAATAATTTTGCAAAATATATTTTTCAATGTTTGAATATTCCAATAATTATTAATTATGGGTGTATTACATGACTACAACAGTGAATAGCTTTCTTTTATCTCATTCTCAAGCTTGATCTAGACTCAATAAAAAGAGAAGACAACTAATGACATGAAGTATCAATAGCTCTGATACTAATGAAAAAAAGACTAATGTGATTATGCAGGGAGATATATTTATTTATTTTTCTTCTTTTCAACCATTTTCTTTTCTTTTGGCAAATATCACTTACAAGTAGTCTTATTACAATAACTTTTGCTTCAAAGAAAATAAAACTAACAAATTCAAGATTTTAAAAACTTTTATGTCATTAAACCAATTTTCTTTAAACAAAGAAAATATCAACAATTTTTATGCTTGAGAATATAAGGATAATTTAGTTAAATATAGCAAGAAACAAAAAGAGAGTATTAAGGATTGTCTCAACTGGGCTTATTATACCTCACACCTAATTACCACCTTCCAATGACATAAGATCAACAATCAATCTAGAATTTCAATTGGGAAAGCAAGTTTAGGCCAAGTCCTTTAATGGAACTATAAACTCCTTTATCACAAATCTCAAACTTTTAGGTGAATTCCCTTAGCAACCTAGTTTGTGAGAAATACTTATCTTTTCTACAACCTTATATTCTAAAACTCCAATGAGAGATCATGAGAGTGTTGAAAGAACCACTATGAGAGAGATATCAAATATGGGAGAGAGTAGGATGTAGTCCTTTTGGGTCTCTTGAGGGAGAGACATAAATTTTCTTAAGAGAGAGAGAGAGAAACTTTTTTCAGAGAGAGATGTACATTTTAAATGGGGTGTGCTCCTTTTGTGCATATGAGAGAGAGATGGGAATTAGGTTTAAGAGATAAGGTATAGAGATTTGGGCATGGATCGATCCCCTTTTAATAGTGTTTGAACAAGATTATGATTTTTTAGGGTTTCTTTTAGCTTGCTTCTTATTGTGAGATTAAATATGAACTATTAACCTTGGGTGATTTACGAAATGAAAGATTTGAACCATTCATTTCATAGATGGGTTCTTAATATTATGGACGGTGCTAAAACGTTTATCCTCCATTCCTAAACCATTTTTCCATCAGTAGAAATAAAATAAAATAATTTCATTCATAATATAGTGCTTATAAAAATTATGCATAGGCATTTTCAAGCTTTCCAAAAATCCTTTGAAAGCTTCTTCAAGGCATAATCTTTCCAAAATACTTCAAAGCTTTATCTTTAAGCCAAAGCTTGAACTAACACAAGGAAAGTTTCATTAGGGTGGGGTGTGTCACCCTAGCTGGTACTTCATAGGCCCCACTCATCTGCAATGGTGAGCCCATTAACATATTGGGTCTCCCATGTAATATTAAAATTAACTATATGATTTTTAGAAATCTATAAAATCAAATTTGAATAATTAAATCAATCTAAAATAAATATCTCTATTTTTATAAATCCAAATTTGATAAATAAATTATCTAGAGATCTAGAAAAAATCAAATAATAATACTAAAAATCATATATCATTAAAACAAACATAATTAAATTTATTAAATGAGAAAATGAGCCATATGATCTAGGAATTAAATAAATAAACGTTGAGGCACTCTACCTTCAATTGTGGACTATGGACTACACTTGCTTTATCAAATCAATCCAGTTTTTCTCATGACCCACAGTCCATGCAGGGGCTCATTAGTAGGTTACGCCAATGAGCCAATGGGTCGTAATCCCAATTTGTAGATTTCAGGTTCTCCCCTAGAGTACCTAAGCCTGATGCGACTACAGCTCCTATGACAACACATGCTTAAGCTTTACCCTATCATTATGCATGCCGTTGTGATGACTTGCGGAAGAGGCTTTGACACTAGTCTTTGAAGACCACCATCACAAAAAAAGGTCACACAGTCTCTCGGCTCACTCATCCGAGCATACTTCGACCTCATCAGAAAATGACCTATTAGAATCCTTAATAGATAGTTTTCAATGCTCAAGTAATATAGGTTTTTTTCAACCGACTAGCTTAGCTCATCAAGCTCAATCCGGTAGTAGCAAACATCGTTTGCTTAGTATGGCCCACAAGGGACATAGTCCCATTGAGTTATATCATTTCATTTTACAATCACTTGTAAGGCTTTTAAGAACCACACTCACCCAATAAAATTTCCTCTTCTTGAGTGTACCTCTTTGAAGCACCAAGGAGATAGATGGAGTTGAGGGGAGAGAAAAAAATCCATGATGACCTCTTTTAGTTTTTAGTAGGTGTAAATTTTCTTAACCCCAAAGCCCTAGCGGTGATCTAGTTTCCGTGTAACAAAACTCGAAGAACCAAAAAAATCCAAATTCAAATATGAAAACCTAACTTCTTGTGAGCAGAGTGAGTGAAAATCCAAATCAACCTAAAAGAAAGGAGAAAAATCTAGAAAGAGAGAGTTCAAGAGGAAAGAGAAAAATTATAGATACCCAAGAAAAAAAGGAAGAGAAAACTATAAAAACAGAGAGACATTGGGGTTGAGAGAACATGTACCTGTGAGGAAGAAGAGCTTTCTATCAATAGACAAAGAGTGCAAGAGAATACCGGAATTTAAAGAGAGAGAGAAAGATGATAATTTGGTGTGAATTTAAAGATAGAGAAAGATGATAATTTGGTGTGAAAGGGTGCTTTTTTAACGATTTTTTTTTTTTTTGACAGAAAAACGGTAACCCACAAATTAGGATTTTTTTTCATCCTCTAAAATTCAAGTCCAACCTAAATATTTTTTGGAGATATTGATATTAGGGTTTTATTCAAATCTAATAGAATTTAGCTTGGACAAATCAAATACCACTTTGGTCATATTAGAATTTGGGAAAATTCAACCCTTATAATACGCCAGACTAATTGTATATTTTGGGCTTATTCTCTGAATATTTCTCAATTGTATTACAAACAAATCAATCAAACACGCCGCACAACAAATGTTATGTCCTCAAATTGCAAAAGTGAAAAAGACAAGTCAAAAAATTTATGAATTTTGTTGGCAATCGCCCAAATTTGCGCCCAATTTATTTTTAGTTTTCCAATTTGGGTAGAGCAGAAAGGACGCCAATAGGCATGGACCAATTGCCCATACAACCGTCTGCATGCACTGCTCCGTATGAGTGAGAGGTAAGTGCCCTCAGCATAACGCTGAGAGAGAAATCTATTTTGATTTGGAGAGAGAAATGTCATCCAGTACAAAGCTACGTGGTGCGGCATAAAACCAACCTCACCAAATCCTCTCTCTCTCTCAAAATTTACGGCAGTTTTCACCGCTTTTGATCCTCTTCAAAACATCATACTTTCACCTAAGGCTCACAAGCCGGGTCAGCCTTCCCCGGCCCTTGACCCGGGTCTTTACCAATAACAAATGAAGATAAAATATCAAGAATAGAATAGAGTTTCTCTAAGGCTTAAGCTTTTTGAAATCCTTGTCCTAAAAGCACTTTTGGCATCAAAAATATCGTTGATGGTTCTAATATGAATTTTCAACACCAACTATGAAACTTGAAGTATAGGTCTTGTGGAATTGTAAACACTTATTTTTTATGGTGAAATGAACGATCTACATAGTTTGTTTTCGATGCTTGAATTGTAATTTTTGATGAGTTATGAGGCGAGGATTTACTTATTTTAATAAAACTGCAATCCTATCAAACCATTTTTCAATGGTAAAAAAAGTTTCGGCCGGAAACTGGGCTGAATCGAGTCTAGCCCTTGGGCCACAATTAGACCTTGCTTTTTTGAAGCCAGGCCGGCCGCCCCACCCATTTCCATCCCCAATTTTACCATACAAATCAAAAGAGCCTATTTTACTTGCCGTCACTAAACGTGCGGGTCTTACATGTGCGGGATAGGTGTGTTTACTAAAATATTGCGTGTACATATCAGCCACCTATGAGATAACCTCACTGCACACCGTAACCGATCAACCCGGCCCCCGCTTGCTTATTATTAAACCGTTTCAAACGTCGCCCCAGGCTTTGTAGCTGCTCTGCAATTCTAGGGTTTCAAACCTTAAAACCCTAATCTGTAGTTATTGGGTTTGAGCCCTAGCCTGCAATTTCTAGGGTTCCCGCCATGGACGAAGAAGACCCTAACGACGTTTATAGGCCTGCAACAATAGAGAGCCCATATGATCCTCGGGTTGCCATTGTTGAAGAGGACCCTTCAGATGTTTACAGGCCTTTGCATTTTGACCATTCTCTGGACCCAGGCCATGCGTTCATGGATTGTATGCATGAGACGAGATTAGAGGAGCTTCAAGCTCAGCAGTATGGGCATGGGAATGTGCACGGGATGGAACATTCACAAATGGGGGATTTTGAGGCCATTCATGGTGTGAATTCTGAGGATTTTGAGCCGATTCCTGAAAGTGATTCTATGGTTTCTGTGGACGAGAATGTAACTGAGGATGTCGAGCCTATCCCTGAAAGAAGTAATAGGGCTTCTACGGATGAGCAGTTAATGGAGGATTTTGAGCCAATTCCTGAGAGCGGTTCTAGGGTTTCTATGGAAGAGAAGGAAATGGAAGATTTGAAGGTTATTCCTGAAAATTATTCTTGGGTTTCCGTTGAGGAGACAGAGGCAGAGAATTTGCAGACCGTGCCTGAGACAGAGAATTTGCAAACCATGCCTGGCACAGAGAGTTTGCAGACCATACCTGAGACAGAGAATTTGCAAACCATGCCTGACACAGAGAGTTTGCAGACCATGCCTGAGACGAGAATTTGCAAACCATGCCTGACACAGAGAGTTTGCAGACCATGCCTGAGACAGAGAATTTGCAGACCATGCCTGAAACTGAGGCTCAAGTGGTTGAGGAACCAGGTCAAACCAGCGGGGGAAAGCGGAAAAGGGGTAGGAAGGCCAGGGCTCAACCGAAGGCTCCTACAAGGAGAAAGGACGAAGAAGACGTGTGTTTTATATGCTTCGATGGTGGAGAACTGGTGCTTTGTGACCGGAGGTATTTCAGTGTTGGTCTTGTTTTCATAGTCATTTTCACATCATCCTCACCATATTCTACAATCCGTAGTATTTATTGTTTTTTTATTTGCTTTTCGGGAAAATTTTAATCTTTGAGAACGGACTTTTACAAGGTTTTCTCAATTTTTATTATTTGGACTTTTTTGGTTTTACATAAAGGACTAACTTATGGTATGGTAGTGTTGGGTTTTTTGTTTTTATATATTTACTTGAAAAAGTTGACTGTTTGATATATTTATGTATTTCTTTACGGGTTTCAGATTTATAAGGATTAGCAGTGCTAACAGTGGTTTTGTGGGGTTTTTTTTTTGTACTCATTTTTTTATAATATTTGAAGGTGTAGATTATGCTTTTGTGCATTGTGGTTTTGTTTCTGCCATTGATTTTATCCTATTTTATTTAAGCATTTTGTTTTGGGTTTTCAGGTTTTGTCCAAAGGCATATCATCCAACTTGCATTAACCGGGACCCAGCTTTTTTTCGTACAAAGGGTCGATGGAACTGTGGTATGGCAATCTGGTTAAACCTGGAGTCTTATTCACATGGATGTTAAACCATTAAATTAATGGTTGAATGGTGCATGAAGTTTCAAGTGTGGATTGAATTTTGGGTTTTGCAATGTGGCCCTTTTCCTTTGATCCTCTGATTCCGTGGTTAATCAGACTGTACTGGTTCTGATTGTTAATTATTTTATTTTTCCATTCATTCATTTGTTTATTTTTCTAGCTTAGATGTGTTTCTCTTCCTTTGTTCATTGGGTGTTTATTCTGTGCTTTTCATTTTTGGTTATATTTTCATGACCCCGGAATTACCCTTTGATGAAGTATGCGATTGGTGGGTCTTTATTTTAGTGCCTTAGATGTTTTAGTTGCGAAGAGTAGGGTGGGGGGAGTTTTGCTTTTGCTTATTATTAGTTTGTTTTGAGTATCCATCATGAACCATTTGTGGATGTCTATTATGTGGCGAAAATGTGGATGCTTCACATCTAAAACATGTGTAGAGCCCAATTTGGTCCATATTTTATTTGCAGCCAATTCTATTACGTTCCAATTTAAGGCCAATTTATCTTCGGCTTGCTGGGGATCCCAATTGTGTCCTTATTTTCATCTCAAGAGATGTAATTATAACTAAATTCTTCCATAGTAATGAAAATTGGGCTAGCTTTGATTCTTCATTATGTTTACTTGGAATTCTTCCATTATGACTGCAGTTCAAGAACAATGGAATTTGGTCTAGCTGGGATGCTCAAGTGTAGTGATCCTACCTCATATCCAAATAATGTAGAAGCTTCCCAAATTATTTTCATATTAGATTGGCCATGGTAATGTAGAATGAACATAGAGATTTGTTAATGAACTTATTGGGAACAAAGAAAAAGTGTGAAACTCATTGAGATAGACTCAAATTGGCGGCAATCCATTTCAGATATTTGTCAGTTAGTCAACCTTATTTTAGTAATTTGATTTGGAAAGCGTTAGCAACCAGGTCCAACTTATCAACTTCACTTAGATGAACTTGAATGGATGTCATTTGATCCCCGTGATATATTGCTTGTGATGTTAGAGGATGATTTTACCGACTTCAAGATGCATCTTGCACTTTTTTGTTTTTGTTTTCTTAATGCAACACTGTTTTACTAACATTGAGCTGCTTCTCTTACTCCCGGTGTTTCAAAAAGCACTAGTTAGCACCTAGGCAGTCGGGGGGGTCTGGTCGCCAAGGACCTGGGCAGCCCAATAGAATTTTTTTTTTTTGGTTTTCTTTCTCTAAAATAGGCTCTAATGGGTTTTAGGTTTTAAATGAACACCCACACTTTTGCTCCTTTAGTATTAAAACAATGACCCAAAAATACCCTCCAGGAGCCGCATTTCCCCCCTTGGGCGGGTTCCCGGGCGTTTAGGCAGACGCCCATGGATATCCGCCTAATTTGGCCTCTTAGGCCTGGGCAATGCGCCCAGGCCTTTTGGACCGCCTAGGCAACCGCCCAGGAGTTGGGCGGTCCGCTTTTTAAAACACTGCTAACTCCTTAAACCTTTTCAATGCTCAATGGATCAAGAATATGTCCCAAAACTTTTGGGAAACATCTGTAAACCCTTGGGAAACAACTTGATTGCACAGTTCTAAGAATCATCAAAAATTGTGATTTAGGTATTATTGAAGTAGCGAAAACTTTCCATTTCCAACTTTTTGGTGAACTATGAATTTGAGATCAGAATTGTTGATTGTTCATTTAGATGCATCCTTACTGGCCATATTCTTTTCTAGGATAGACTCTCACTCCTGATTATAATGATTCCCAAGCATTTCCCATCATGTTTGTCGTTTTGGGACCAAGGTTTCAAAAAATATTAGGCGGCCGGCTTGGCCCCTAGCGCCCAGAACGGCAGGCGTCTTGTAGTGCAAATTCTTTAGATATATACATATATGTGTGTCCGAACATGCATATATGCTATTTGTGTCAATTTCATAATTTATTGCATTTGAAAATATTGTAACATACTTTTTTATATACAAACATGTGACATATTGCATGTTGAGATGTTCAAAATTCAAACCATACAAAATTTAAAAAATTTAAGAGTCTAATAGGCTATGTACTAGCAATAGTCTCCAACTCTCCATATTCCATAATAACATGGACTCCAAGTCTCCAAGTCATCAACAAACTTACAAAAGTATAAACCAAAAACAACATAGTCCAAAAAGGCTAAAAGTCTAACAGCCAAATGTGTAACAGATTGAGGGCTTATGGAAGTGTTCTTTTAACTTTAGTGACCATAACCTATTTAAATCTTTTTGGGGTCAAAATTATCCCTTTTTCCCTTTTATGCATATTTAAAAAATTGAAAAAGGTCCACGTCCATGGGCGCCCTGCCTGGCCTGCCTGGGCGCCTGCCCAAGTACATCCCCCTGGAATGGGGCGCCCGAGTCTAGCCGTGTGGTCAGAGGTGTCTTAGGCCCCTAGGTGCTGGGCGGGCCCTTTTTTGAAACCTTGGCTGGGACTGATAGATGCATATTATGCATTGTAAGAAAATATGGTTTATCTTGTGGTCATAGAATATGCTTGGCTAACCAATTTCATATGATCGATCTTAGAACTATATGATTCTTATGCCAATCCACATGCTAATTGAGTCCATGTGCTTGTTGGGGACATCACTTTTTGGTTTGCACTATGTTTTATGTTAACTGTTTGTGGACAACTAAATAAAAAAATAATGGGTGCAGCATTATTTGGCTTGGTAATTTTTTTGGAGAAAAATATTTGCTTGGTGGCATTGAAAATGTGTGCTAGATTACGCATTGAAGTTGGTGGATATCTGAAGTATAACAATATTCATGTGATTGAGCCATATTATAGGGCTACTTAGTTATTGTGAAATGGGCTACCTAGTTATTGTGATAGATTCTTAGGGTTATGATCATTAATTTTATTGATTGTTCTGATTTCTTTATCTTTGTTACTTTGTACTTATGCTAGAGATTTGAATCTTGGAGGCAGTGATGAAATATGTTGGATTTCTAACGGGCATGATGTTTGTAGTTTTCTTTTTGACTGGTATCAACATTTATGCTTTTAAATAATTTGCTTATCTTTTCTATATAGATTTTTATAACAGGTTATTAGTAATATCTGTTTGAATTTTTGCTTGTTTTTGCTATATTATTGTACCTCCTGAATCTTTTATACTTGTTAAGAAGAGGTGGTTCGCTGAGATTGTCTGATATATTTACTTTTCATATTTTGTGTTTGTTGATTATTACAGGCTGGCACCTTTGTAGCAATTGTGAAAAATCAGCTCATTTCTTGTGCTGCACATGTACATATTCATTGTGCAAGGTCTGCATCAAAGAAGCAGATTTTTTCTGCGTTCGTGGAAACAAAGGATTTTGTAATGCATGTTTTACAACAATAATGTTGATTGAAAAAAATCAGGCTAATACGGTATTGTCCCGTGCTTAATATGAGTGTGCTAGCATTTCTTTTTTTAAAGCAGTGTTATTGGGTGGATTACAATAATGATTATTCTTCTACTCTAAATAGAGCAAATTCATTTTGTGTTTAAATTTTTATCACATGGGCGAATGGTTCAATGTGTGTTTCTTTACTGGATTCAAACTTGTTATTTGTTCTCTTTTCTCATTTAGTAGTAACATAGTTTGTACATGCCAACAATGAGTTTTCAATTATGAATGATCTAAAAAAATTTGGCTGTGGGAGTCTAGATGAGTGCTAGTATGCCTGCAAATCTAGGCGGCAAAAACAGGGATTAAGGGGGTTTAGGCCCTCTAGGGTGTTTAGGGGCTTGGAGTAGGATCCCAAAACCTCCAATATATATATATAGATCACTTTTTTGTGCTTCTGTGTTATTGTGTTGTGTTCAAATACATGAATTGCGTTGAAACTTGAAATTGAAATGCGAGAACTTTGTTGTTAGAAAATTGCCCATAATCCATATGAAGTAGCATAATTATTACTTATCAAATGCCAATATGTCATAGGTCCATAATCAACTATCTACATCAACATTAGATGCTTGTAACACAAAGTCAACACATGAATTATAGGTCACAATTCACCAAAAATCAATATACTTCAACTGAAAATACATAAACTAACAAGACTAACGACATATCATATCTAATTAACTCAAAGTGGCAGTTGAGTTTCATCATCACTTCCTACAACATCCCCACCACCATTAGATGCATCTGAATATGATGATGATGACATGCCATCATTATTGAAATCACCGCCTCCACTACATATTCCCCTTTATCCC
>NW_006499617.1:5874082-5898398 GCF_000471905.2 Amborella trichopoda | reverse complement strand
TAGCAGGTAAGAGGATGGCTAAATAAGTACCATTTCATATGTGCTGAAGTTCTCTCAATTAGACGAGTGACAAGTCAAATATGCGCATAGTCATCTGCCACGAACGTGGGGTGCTTCCCCCGTGATTTGTCTACCATGCAGCTATTGTTCAAAAAGCTGTCCGCCCATTGCCAAGGCGTTGGGAGGACCTTAGGGTGCATGCCCAGGCCTGGTGGCTCTCCCTGGGCGCAAGTACCTGGGTACCCGTACCCAACACCTAGGTATTGGCCCTTTTTTGAGATTAAAGTGTCTCCTAATGGCACTTTGGGTCATTTTGACCTATGAAGTTTTGCATAAATGACTATTAGGGGTATTCTAAACCTCCAAAGTGAATTTTTTTTTCTTTCAAATCTTAGCCCCCAAATCGATTGATTTTGAGATTTCTTTGAATCAAAAAGAGATTCTGAGGTTTGAAGAAGCATCTTAAAACTTACCCTTCATTGTTGGAATTTTTTTTTAGAGTGCTAGTGAAGATTTCTATTTCATAATGTCTGATGGATATTGTGTCCGTGTGTTACTATAGAGTATGCCATGCTCAGTTTGGATTGGATAGTTGGAGGCTAATGCACCATAGACTTTGTTTATGTCTTTTGACTTTTTCCATTAAATTTTCAATGATTTGAAGTTTTGAACATTGTTCAAGTTTTCATGTGTATATTTGCATGGAAAGAGTTAGCTAGAATACATATAAATGCAAAAAAAATACAAAATTGACACGAATGTCTACATATATGTGCTTTTGAATAGCACTTATATCCAAATTTGTAAAATGTTTCAACCTCAGGGTGCCTGAGGTTCTGGGCGCCCGTGCAGCCTAGGGGCCGCCTAGCGGTTTTTTGAAACATTGTCGGGGACTTAGATAATGTGTTTTGTTTGTATTTCTAAAAAGCTATAGTTTCTAAGATTAATTTTAGGCGACCAAACCCCTCTAAAAACCTTCTGTGGGGTTTTCCTGGATGGGCCGCCTAGTTAACTAGGTGCCGGCCCGGCCAGCTAGGTGGCCAAATCCGCAGTTTTCAACTGCTGCTGTTCTCTGGCCCTAGTAATAATGGAGCTGCAAATGGGTTATTGCCGTGGCCTCTTTTATTTTTTATTTTGGGATCTTGTGCCCTTCACCCAACATTTTTCAAGCCCAGGTTACTACATGTGAGCATCTTGGTCTCTTTTATTTTCTTGTTTTTGGATTTCATGCTCTTCACTCAACATTATTCAAGTTCATGTTACTAGATGCATGCATCTTGCCACATGTCTCTGGTACCTAGCATCATGTGTCCATGACGCAACTTGGAAATAATGCATGCAGGGGGTAATTTTTCCATAAAAAACTTGGACTTCAGTAAATTTATATGCTTGTGACACTAGTTAATAAAAGTTTTCAAAATGATGCTTCATATGCATTCAATGTTTGCCAAATCAATATATCACCTTCTCATGATAGTGTCGAGGGAGATTCTTTCATATCTGGATTCATAATGTTTTGCGTCTTTGATTTGACTGAAGACAAGAATTTTCTCTCACACTCTTAAATCCAGTGTCATGTTCCTTTTGAATTCAACCGACCCTAAGATGTAGGATTTTTAATTCTTTATATGATTGAGCTGTGCATTGATGTTTCTGTTCCTGAAATTATTTCTTGGCCTCATGGTCTTTTATGGAGAGTTTGTTTGTGATGAGGTAGTTGCACCATTTGTTGTAATAGCGTAACTTGCATTTCAGTAGAGAGATAAAGCTTCAGAGATCACGTTTTGTAGGGTATGGCAAGCCACTAATAACATCGAACTGCGATTATGACACTACCAACTAGAAAAATGATCATCGTCATCCGAGCCTTATCCCAACTACAACTATTTGGGATCGGCTACAATAATCTTGTTCTGCCATTCTGCTCTATTGTGGCCCATAGGTTAAGGATTTATGAAAAGATGTGGCAACGTTTTATGCTGGTTGCCTACCTAACACAACTATCCTCCTTTATCTTGGGTTAGGACTGGCATTGGAACGACCATGGTAAAGTTTAACAACAAGAACAACCACAACAGTGAAAAGAAAGACAAGATCATCTTTTCCATGAAATCCGATGTACAAACCTATTGATATTTATACTAATATTAAAAAAAATCTGTTCTTGCACTTTTTGGGTATGTTAGTGTTGGATTAGAGATCATACCCATATTTTTCTCTTTTTTTGTTTTTTTTTGTGATAAATGTTAACTTTTGTATTGCTATAAGGAGAGGGAGTACAAGTTTTGGTTAATCCGAGAGTACCCTCTAGACACTCGGTAAAAAAGAATAGGTCAACAGATCCTGTAAATTTTTTTTATTTAGTTGGTTTTCATTTATTAGAAGGGAAGAGTAATTTACACCATCATTCTCCTAAAAAAAGTAATGAAAAAAGAATCTTTTTTTTTTCCTTTGTTGTTATCTAACTGTGCTACACACACAGATACCCATACACAGACATACAAGAGTTCATGTAGGATAATTCCGTGCATGTTAGTGTATATGTATGATGTCACAAATTTCCTTTCTCGTCTAATGTCCACCAATCTACATGTTTCGCGACATTTTATATGCATGCAAGTTAGGCTTATATAAGCTCAGTGTTGTCAAATGTAATGTAGATATTTTGTTTATTGGTCCTCATATCTTTCATGAAGTAATATGTTTATTGGATTCTTTTCCCACATCATGGTTGAATTATGCTGGTACAGGCTGAAATAGACTTTGATGACAGAACCAGTTGGGAGTTTTTATTCAAGGAGTATTGGTTGGATCTGAAAAGAAAATTGTCTTTGACTCTGGAGGAGCTTTCTAAAGCTCGTAATCCATCTAAAGATTCTAGTTCTGTGGTTCGTAAGGACGTATCTTCAGATGAACTATATGATGCGAATGATGATCATGGATCTGTCTCTGATGATTCTTCTGTACAAATTGAAACTCCTCCTGCACGAAAAAAGCCGAAGAGAAGATCAAAATCGTTACCTAAGGATGAGATTCCTCAGAGTGCACCACATGTGGCAGATGTTGCAGAGATATCTACACCTAAGGATTTGGAGGTGTGGGCTTCAAAAGAGCTCTTGGAGTTTGTTGGGCACATGAAAGATGGTGATACATCTAGGTTATCTCATTTTGAGTTGCAGGATCTCTTACTAAAATATATAAAGCAGAACAAGCTTCGCGATCCTCGTAAACAGAGCCAAATTATTTGTGATTCGAGGCTCCAGAATCTGTTTGGGAAACCACGTGTGGGCCACTTTGAAATGTTAAAGCTGATAGAATCGCACTTCCTCACAAAGGAGGTATCTTCTGAAGTCTCCGCGCATGATACCCAGGAGGGAGCTCTGGATAGCGAGAACAATCAAATGGACACTGAGGGCGCTAGGGATGCAACACTAAAGACGGGTCATGATAAAAAACGCAAGTCACGGAAGAAGGTCGATGAGAGAGGGCATGAGGCGAATCAAAATGATTATGCGGCAATTGATGTTCACAACATTAATTTGATTTATTTGCGAAGAAATCTAGTTGAAGATTTGCTTGATGATCTTGAGAAATTCCAAGATAAGGTTGTTGGTTCTTTTGTCAGAATTAGAATTTCTAGTACAAGTAATAAGCAAGATATGTACAGGCTGGTGCAAGTTCTAAGTAAGTTTGCTTTGCGTCCTTGATGACTTTTCTTGCATTCTTGTCACTGTGGCTGCGTAACTTTTGAACATTTGGAGACTCCTGATGCTGTTGCATGCAGGTACCAGCAAGGCAGCTGAATTTTATAAAACTGGCAGAAAGACTACTGATATTCTGTTAGACATTCTAAATTTAAACAAGACAGAGGCTATATCAATTGATTCGATATCAAATCAAGAATTCTCTGAGGTTATACAAGCTCCTGTGCATTGTTTTGTGTATCATTTTTCCTATGTAACAAGATTCTGTTTTATTGATTTATGGTTTCTTCTGTATTAGTTTGATAATTTTCAGAACTTTAAAATTCTTTGCTGTTGGATAATTAACTTTACAAGTCTTCATTCGTTAACAAGTTCTTTCTGAAGTCAATTTAAGCAACTTTTCTTGTATCAGATTATGCTTTCTTGTTTTTTGCTTTATTCTCCTTCTTGGTTGACTTGAGTTGTGAAGGGATGTCTTATGCATTATGGATCTGTCTCTCCCAGGTTGCACCTTATGAACATTATTTTGTTCATAATGTTTTTGTAATATAATTATGTTAAACAGATGTACAGTCTGATATTTGTTTTCTTTACTTGGATTATATTGTTCACAAATATGCGAAAGCAAAAATAAAGAACTACATATTATGCTAACTTAACCCTCAAAAAAAGATTAAATAAACTAACATAAAACCCATCTCATGGTGGCAAGTAATTCATTTCACATGCTAAGGACAACACTGGTACAAGTCTTTTGTCTTTGCAAACTCTCCAGTTAGCATCCAAAGACCTCTTTATGGACTTTCCCTTGATATAGTCTAATCGAGTAACCCCTCTCATCAGTGTGTTCTCCTACCAGCAAGGCTTCTGCTTTGGCCCCGGTCAAGGGCCTAGTAATGTTTAAAAATCTATGCATCATTCGTTTGGGTATGCGTCTACAAATACTACTGGATATTGTAGCCTCCCTCCCATTGAACAGTTGAAGATGAGCTAGTGTTTCCCTTGGGGAGGCCTTTCTCTAGTGCAGGTTGAAATTTAGGTCCTAATACTCAAAAAGCCCATTCATGTGGAAACTAAAACATTTGCAACGTTAAATCCTTTAATTAGCAAATTCTGGGGCTATCAACTTCATAAAATCGCTTGGGTCATTTCCTTTGAAGCTTCAATCATTGTTGATTCATTGTTCATGTCCTTTTGGAATGTTTAGATCACTTTGAGGGTGTGAAAGTCCACCAAAAGAAAAGATGCCTATGGGCTGCTTTGAGTTTCTGTCAACCTTTACAAGCAAAGCAGAATCTCAGGTACTCTGCACAACAATTTGGAATTTAAGATGGTATTTCCACCTTCTCAAATCATAACTTAATGTAGCACATGTAGTATACTGGTTCTTATTCTCCTAGAAGACACATAGATAATGATTAATTATTTGTAATGCTGAAGGCTGTTTACAATGAAGATTGTATCGTTATAATTCTCCCCCGAGGAAGCTGATGCTCTAGTGCAATCCTTCTTGTTCGAGTCTTTCCCATATGAATATCCTCTCTGATCCTGCTTATCGTATTAGCATCATAGAGAAGTCAACAAAGGCTTGGAACCTAGGTTTGTATGATGTCATACTGTGATATTGTTTTTATTCCTATAACCCACATTCTTTTTTCATTTACTAGGAAGTTCTTAATGGGACTGCCTACTTTTCCAACTATCACTTCTCTTACTGATTTTTAATCAAAGCTTATGATAACTGAGCGCCAAACACCGGACTGTTTTATTCCAGCTATATTAGAATGTAAACTGATATTCCAGCTAAAAACCAGGAGAATCATCAAACAGCTGGCGTGCAATCCTTCATTTGATATAAAAAAACAGTCACTATAGCTTGCTGTAAATTTTATTGACACTTAGGATCACAGTCATGCTATGCATAAAAAAAATCAAAACCCAAATTCGATTATTATTGTTGTGAACATCATTCAAGTGTTTTAATCAACCCATAGAACATTTCCAGCAAGTATTTTCAAAATCGGACCTCCATGTAAATCATTTCAAATAACTAAGAATGATGCCCCTGTGGGTTTCTTCTTGCCCATGCAACTTTCCCCAATTTCAAGTAGTATTTTAAATACAAAAGATGAGTGACACCATAAAACAAACTCACCAAATTTGTAGAGACTTGCAGGTTGTGTTTTGTTGCTTTCCTAGAGAGAGAAACTTGTTGAGAAACAGCTTGCTGTAAAACATGTGTAGGAAAGAATATAGCGAGAAAGGGGTGAACTAGGGAACACGATGTTGTAAATATCTGGTGACATTGTAGGGCTCTTACAGAGTTGAGAGGCACATCCTTAAACTCATCACACTAGGAACCATAAGAGGGAGAACGAGGTTTTAAAGAGAGCAAAGTAGCTTGTGCAAGGTGCCCTAGTCCCTAAAAAAACCTTTCCAATATACATATAGCTGCTTAGAGAAGAGAGAGAAGATACTTGTAGAAAGAGATTGACCAAGTGTTACCTTTCAATAGCCACTTGTCCCTCATCTCATGTGGCTCCGTTCTTATTTTATTTGTTTCCCTTCAAACATACTTTCAAGTGGGTTAGAAAACAAAAGGAGGGCCCTTTTATTCTCCATATATTTTAGAAACATTTTATTTTTCTTAAACATCCATCATACATTGCTTTAGTAGCTATATTTAAGTTGTTTGAGCTATACATCCTTAAACAACAAATCCATCCACACATATGATTCATCCAGTAAATGGTATCAACCACACACTTCCCCGCGCTCATCAATTGTCGTGACGTATTGCGTGATTATCAATCATATCATGAGCTTCACCTATATGTTTCTAGATTAGTGGTCTCTCTCTCTTACTAGTGTCTTCCGTAATGCATCAAACACTCACGCTGTGAAATATATATGACATGAAGGAAAAAAGCCTCTATCACTTGAAAAAGTTAATAACTATTGGAACAGTGGATCATGCCTTGATCTTGTCGGGATACTCAAACTGCCCAAACTAGCTATAGCAAAGTGGAAACAATGTCAATAAGACATGGCAGCTGGAGGTCATGCTCAATGAGCCATGCCACATATAATTGTCCAGTCTAGCCATCACGAAGCGGATCATACAGTCAAAAGAGTGCTAGTCGGAGGTCATGCTCAACTATCCGGATGTCCAAGCTAGCCATCATAATGCGGAACACAGAGTCGAAAGACTGCTAGCTGGCAGTCATGTTCATTGAGCGATGTCGAATATAACTTCTAGTCTAGCCTTGCAATGTGGATACTAAGAGTGAATAGACTGCTAGCTAGTGGTCGTTCGTGACATTTCCCATTCAAGGGATTTTGCCACACAAATGAACAATTAAATGTCCAATGACATAGACTACTTCCCTTGGAGGGTTCTTACTTATGCCACATAGGCTATCATTGCGACGTAGGTAAGTGGATAACATCAAACATACTACATAGTTGATTGCTGTGCCATTGAAAATCATCACAAGAAGCTTGTGGATCTCAATCCCATACCTCTTGCGCATTTCTCATGCGTGTTTATGTTGACACCTTTAGTTAATGGGTCAGCCATCATAAAATCTGCATGGAGACATATCACTTCTATATCTCTTTGTTCCACATACTCTTTCACAGAATGTTACATTCCATTGATGTGTTTTGCTATATTTTGGTACATACGATACTTGGAGATAGCTATGGCATCTTGGTTGTCACAATAAATAACTGTTAAGTGCTCTCAAATTTAGCTAGTGGTATTTCACTGAGCAGTTTTCTCATATAAATTGCTTCATTCGCCACCTCATATGATGCTATAGTGTCTGCTTTTATAGTTGGATGTGACATACTCGTTTGGATATGACCGCCCTATGATATACATGCTCCTTATAACTATGATATACATGGTCCTCTATAAGTGAAACCCATCTAGATGTGGATATAAATTCATCCTCTACGACCCCAGTTAGCTTAAGCATCACTGTAGCCTTGCAATTCGAACTTACCATTTCCGTAGCATAGGCTATATTTGGTGGTCCTTTTGAGGTATCTAAAGATTATCCTTACAAGCTTCCAATGTTCCATGTCTGGGTTACTCATATTATGGCAAGCAACCCCCATTGCATGTGCTATGTCAGTTGTGTATAGTTCATCAAATAGTTTAATGAACCTACTACTTGTGCATAAGGGATCTTTGCTATTATCTCCTTCTCTTTAGCAGTCTTAGGACCCATGTCATTAGACACTTTACATCTTTCTCATATGGGGTTCCCATTGGTTTGGTTTCATTCATTCTAAAACTTCTTTAATATCTTTCTAGTATACAATTCTTGACTTAGGTAAAGTAGTCTTCTCTTCTTATCTCGTGTAATTTTCATACCAAGAACTTTTTCTAATTTTCCTAGCTCTTTCATCTCAAATTGTGAAGATAATCATTCTTTGGTATCGTTAATAGCTTTAGGATCACTACCTGTAATGATAATGTCATCTAAATATAATACCAAAATGTGATATCAACCCCCACTACTTTGGGTATGTACACAATAGTCAGCGCTTTGTTAATCCAAAATGTGATAACAACCCCCACTACTTTGGTTATATACACAATAGTCAGCCCTTGTATTAACAATGCCATAGTTCTTTAGTGCCTTATTAAATTTGAAGTACCATGTCTTGATGACTGTTTAAGTCCATAAAAGGGATTTTTGTAACTTGCATACTTTGCTTTATTGACCTTTTTGTTCAACTTCCCAAGGTTGCCTTTTAAAAATGTCTTCCTTTAATTTAGTTTTGATGGTTGTTTAAGTCCATGTAAGGGATATATGTAACTTGCATATTTTGTTTTCTTGACCTTTTCCTTCAAATCCTCAGGATTGTCTTTTAAAAATCACTTCCTCTAATTTAGTTTTAAGGAACGTTGTCTTTACATAATGAATCCATTACGAAAATTTAGGTGTAGCACCAATAGGCGATAAGATGACAGAGCGTAGACTTAGGTGGGCTGGCCATGTATGGTGCTGATCTAGTACATCACATGTTAGGAGGTACGAGTTAGTTCAAGTAGAAGGCTTGAAAAGGGCAAAGGGTAGGCCCAAAAAGATGTGTTTGGAACTAGTCTGAAATGATATAGGGACTTATAGCCTCACTGAGGGTATGGCGGACAAAGATTCGTGTAGCCGACCTCAATTAATTGGTGAAAGGCTATAATGATGTTGATGATGATGACAACGAATGTTGTCTTCACATCTATTTGGTGTATATCAAAGTTGTAATGATTGGCTATGGTTAATACAAATTCTAATGAATGCCTTTATAACAATGGGGGAGAAAGTTTCTTTATAATCCACCCCTTCTACTTGGGCAAAACCCTTGGCAACCAATCTAGCTTTATACCTATCAATTGTGCCATCAGGGTTGAATTTCTTAGCGTAGACGCATTTACAACTGATGGCTTTTCGTCCTTCTGGTAGATCCAGTAAGGTCCTAGTCTCGTTCTTCAACAATGAGTTATATTCATCTTGCATTGCCTCCATTCAGTTGGATGCTTCAGATGGACTCATAGCCACTTTAAAGCTAATGAACTCATCATCACGTTTTACATTATGCCCATAATAGTCATCCAAATAACTAGATCCCTTTGTTTCACTAGTACTTCACGTACACTCTGGCGTAATAGTATGATTAACCTCACCAAGGTTTAGAGAATTACCATGTTGCCCCATATCTTCTTCAGTTATTTATATAGTTTGAGGTTATTTTCCTTTTGGCATTTCTTCATCATCCAAGAAATAAGCATCTCTACTTTTTACATAGTTTTAGTCTCATGATCATAGAATCTATAGTCTTTAAAGTTACTAGAGTACCCAACAAAAGTGCATTAAATTGTTTTGATTGGGTTGAGTACATGAGTTGGACAACCCCACACTCTCATGTGATTTAAATTAGGTTTTCTATTGAACCATAATTCAAAAGGCACAAGTTCGGGCTAAAATTGGTAAGATACATTTGCCTCTTGTATCATACAATTGACTCTCTCTAGTAAGGATTTATTCTTTCTTTTAGCCATACCATTTGGTTGACGTGTGTAAGGGAGTGTACATTGCCTAATAATCCTATGGTCCTTGCAAAATTTTTCAAATTCAAGTGAAGTATATTCTCCACCCCTATCATTTTAATCTTCTTGTCTAGCTTATTTTCTTCATCTTATATTTTTTAAATTTTTCTAAAGCTTGACTTTTATGGGAAATCAAATATGCGTGTGTGTATATTCAATAATCATCAATAAAGGTGAAGAAATATTCATATCCTTTTAAAGTTTTTGTGTTTAATCTGCCATAGATATCAGTATGGTCTATGTCTAGAACATTTTCTGCTCTTATTGCCTTTGCTAATGATTTTTGCGTGCCTTTCCTTTTAAACAATTTTCACATTTGGGTTTTTCCTTTCCTTCATAAGGAATTAATTTTCGTTCATTATTCTAGACAATTTCTTAGAACCAATGTGTCTTAGTATTTTTGCCATAAATTAAAGTTTTCCTGAAAAAAACAGTACAAACCATATAGGAGGAAGATAATGCTTTCACTTCACTAATTTCGAGTTTGTACAAACTTTTACAAAAGACCAAAGAGTGGTCTTAGCTACTATTTTGGCATCCTTTTCAAAGCCATTCTTCCCCCTTTTACATTTACTTCAACCCCATTCTTATTTACTTTAGATAGAAAATGAGCTTACACTTTATATGGTGGCCAGAGGATATTATTGAAAGTAAGAGTGCCCCCACCTGGAAGATGAATATTCTAGGTCGCCTTACTAAGTATGTTGACCCAATAGGAGTTTCCCATATAGAGCTTCCAATCATAAATCTTCTTTTCTATAAACTCCACCATGTGCTCCTTGCTTGTGGTGATAGGTCTTGTTGCACCCAAGTCAATCCACCAACCATCGGATGAGGTGGCCATGAGAGACTCTTCGGCCATGAATGCAACATCTTCCTTTCTCTATCATCCTTGGTAGGCCCTACAAAATTTGGCGATGTGACCAAGTTTTTTACGGTTAAGGCATCTTCTCAAATTTTTAAATAATTTTTCTTCTTTTTGTCTTCCTTTTTTGTGTCGTCTTTGTTTTTGTTATTCCCCTAACTTTTATTATTATTAGACTTAGTTAACCCTTTTTGAGTAAATTAACTCATTATTGGGCTCATTCATTTTTATCTTTGTCCCGATCAATCTCTTCCATCCTAAGATATCCTCTAAGATCATCAAGAGTTTGGATTATTCCGTTGTTGAATATCTCCATATCCCCTATTTTTAGGTTTCATTTCTTGATAAACTCAAGGTTTCAAAAGATATCTTCTAACCCCTGGCCACTTTAAACCTAATTTTTAACCTAAGCAAATGTGAGAAAGATATGCTCTTTCCAAACCTAATCCTTTCTATCGTTACTTATATACCCCAATATTCTCTCTCTCTTTTTCTGCGTCTCTCACTCTCTGTCTCTCGTGTTTCTCCAAACACTTCTCTCTCCTCCCGGTAACCTTTTGCCTTCGTGAAAGCTAACCCAATCCTCTCTCTCTTCACTTATATGTTCCAAACTTCTCTCTTTCTCTCTCTTCCTGTGTCTCTCACTCTCTCTCCTGATTTACTCGACCTCTCTCTCTCTCTCTCTCTCTCTCTCCCCCCCTTCCCCTTCTGATAACCTCTCACCTTCGTGAAATCCATGAATCCATGAAAGTCCTCTGCATAACACCAATTCAAACAGGAACATTTTTTCGAATAATATTTCCAGAATTCCTCTCTACACAAATCAAGGTCAAAGTAGCCCAAATCCCCAATAAAATACTCTCCTTGTATGATTCCTTTCTCCAAACCTCTTTGCAAACAACACCATCAAGAGCCCCATTCTTTCTCCAGCAAAATAATGGCAAAAAATGGCCAAAAAACGACAAAAAGGGGCCAATACCAGGCAATGGAGTACTAAGATTTGCTTCCTATCATGGCCGAAAAGCTCGCAGCCGATGCTTCTGTGAGAAAATCTCTTTATATATTTGTGTTCTTTTGTGCAATTTGACATCTCCATCAGCTACAATGCCATCAAGTTTGAGAAGCTGATTCATCAAGAGTTCAATCAAACCCAAAACCTCATTCTCAACTACTTTTCCACCTTTGGAGATTAAAATATTCGAGAGAAGCAACCTGATCCGCAAGCTTATCCACCTCTAAACTGATCCTTGCAATGTATTTTGAAGCTCTCTTCATATTTGCATTCTTTCGCATCTCAATATACCTTCTCTCCTAATTGGTGGGATCTTCGATCAACACAATCTTTGACTTGTCCTTCACTCCCGCCATGTCCAAATAAGCATTAGAATCCCTCTCCTTGTCTTTAAAGAGAAGCTTTTGGTCTTGAGTGTGGAGTACTGTCTTGGATGCAAGCAATTTCTTTAACTCCCCAAACGTGGCTTGAGAACTGATGTGGATCTCATGCATCAAAGCTCCATATTTTACTCTACCCTAATGGTGGGAGCTGGAGTAGAAGAGGCATGATCAGAACCTAGGCTCCTCTTCTGAACAAGCATTCCTCTTGGCCTCTCCCAATCCACTATTTCAGAGCCACCGCCATTCGAGCTCCCATTCATCGTCATGGGTCCTGGGGTCTATGCCCTGATTTTCATCATCTTGAATTCGACAGGAGGGTATTTGAAGCTCGGATATCCTCCGATTGAACTCTTGGTCCTGAACCTCTGAGAGGCTCGGAAGACTGAATGAAAGGGGATCAAATTCTTCACGATGGACATTGGAATTTTCTTTAATTTTATACTGGAACTCCTGATTTTTCAAATAATGGATGAAATGAGAGAAAGAGAATAGTTTGAACATTTGTTTGTAACAATGGCGTGCACAAAATACAAAGTTCAGAGAAAATTGTTGCATACAATGAGTTGTGCTTTCAAGGTGAGTCTCATTGGATTTAAGTTTTTGGCTAACCCATCGAAGGGTTTGATAACATTTGAGAGCTTGAAGAAAAATTCTACTCTTATGGGTTTTGATTATCTCGATGATAGAGAACTCATGGCTATGGTTAGAGAGGGAGACAAGGACAGTGATGGAGCTTTGAATAAGCAAGAGTTTTGTGTTTGAATGGTGAGATTAAGCGCAGATCTCATGAGAGAGGCTCAGGGTTTGCTTGAAGAAGCTCTGATCCATAAGATTCAGGGAGTTATGAAGAGCTCATCGGGTTTATGTGGGAGTAGCTTTCTTTACGCTCTCTTGTGTCTCTCTGTATCTGCTGTTTTCTCTCTCTTTGTATGCTGTGTATTTGGGAAGCGAGAGTGATGAGAGAGAGATGGGAAACCTGAAGAGAGCAGGAGGAGATAGAGTAAGGGGAGAGAGATGGGAAAGATAGGGAGAGAGAGAAGGGGTGTGGAGAGAAAGAGAGAAGTTTGGGAGGATGGCTTTTAGAAAAGGCATGCCTTTTTAGATTTGTTTGGCCTAAAAAAACAGGTTTAAATTAGCTCAGGGGGTTAGAAGAAATAAAATCTACAATTTTTATGCCCCCAGATATCTTTTAAAACCTCGGTTCTATTGTGAAATGAAACCTAAAAATAGGGGTTATGGAGATATTTTCCCCTTTTTTTAACGATTTTTCTATGAATTAGAGAGGTTTTTTTTTTATGATTTTCATGATTTGATAGCGCTCGGATACGAGTTCTTCATAACGAGTATGATGGTTTGCCATTCCAATCATCTCGTGGAAAATTTCCAGTCAGTGATTTAAAAAGCGGGCCGCTCAGTGCTTAAGCGACCGCGGTCTAGACGGCTTGTGTGCATTGCCCTGGCCTAGGTGGCCAAATTAGGCGGGATATCCTTGGGCACCCGCCTAGGGCTTGTGCCCTGCACAGTGGCTGAAATGCTCCTCATTGAGGGCATTTTTTGGTCAGTTTTTTAATATTGAAGGGGCAAAATTGTGGGTTTGAGGTTCATTTGAAACCTAAAACCCATTCGAGCCTATTTTAGAGAGAGAAAAACCTCAAAAAACTAGTTATTGGTGATTTCCATAGGATTGAATTCTCAAAATTACAAAAAATTGATCTAAGCATCACCCATTGATATTTAGATTTAGTTTTGGATGTTTTATAAATCTATTAGATGGTTTTTTAGAAGATTTTGAGTAAACATCTTAGAGGTGGAAGTTTGGAGATTGAGCAATCACAGTTAGTGATTTTTTCTCGTAAATCCATAATTCTTATGTGTTATACAATTATACTTTTACTGTTAGACTATAGATACATTTTTCTTTCTATTGGGCCTCTCAGGTTTTGGGTGCCCTCCTGGGCGCATGTCTACGCATTGGGCGGCTTGGGCCACCCTGATCGCGTAGGTGTCGCCTAATGTTTTTTGAAACACTGTTTCCATCATTAATTGGTTTTCTCTTATTTGTTGTTGGTTATATCTTTCATATAGGTCATGCTTTGCCATGTAATTGTCTTTGGTGTGCCTTTTTCTTTGGCCTCCCATAATTCTTTAGTATTAGTGTAGTGTTCAAAGACCTTATGCAATCTATCACTAAGGAAATTCAATACACCCCATGTGATGGAAAGGTAAGCCTATGTGCAAGAGAGCTGTAGTCATTTCATGATGAAGGTTTAAAGTTAACTTTACTCAAAAAAAATTTGAAAGCACCCCTACATGTAAAATTGTCTTTTTTTCATTTAGGGCATATTTACCTTTCGCCATGTGTAGAATCCTCATCAGGTTGAAGTGGGGTTTCTTCTTTAATAACACACAACAAATCCATAATATGCAGTAAGTAGGATACTTCACTCTTCCAAAGTGAGAAATTATAGCCATCAATTTTATCAATCTTTACTAAAGTAGCCAATATACAAAATTGAAAACCCCTAAGCTCTGATACCAAGTGTTGGTAGCGGATTGTTTTTGGTTTTCAAAAAGCAAATAGAGCTAAACTAGGAAAATAATGAAACAATTGACATGCAATCCTTCATTTTGTATAAAAAATCAGTCACTATAGCTTGCTGTAAATTTCGTTAGCACTTCAAACATCATAGATTAGGATCACATTCATGCGATGCATAAACGAATCAAAATATAAAATTGATTATGATTGTTGTTAACAACATCCAAGAGTTCCAAGTAGCCCAAAGCAAATTTCTAGCAAGCATATTTGAATTAAAACTCCATGTAACGTATTTCAAGTAACTAAGAATGGTGCCCTGTTGATCTTGCCTTGCTCGTGCAACTTTTCCAAAACTTTCAAGTGGTATTTTAAAGGGCAAATTACTAGAACCCCCCTGCACTCAACTTTCTATAATTCTCCCCTTCAACCACTTTTTATGTATCAACATTTATCCTAAAACTAACTCTTATAGCAAAGACCCTCCAAGTAAAAAATTCATAGTTGTAAGGACGAAAATGCCCATGTCCGTACATGAAGGCGTCACATTCCTTGACTGGGACGTATATCCAGAATACGGACTGTCGGACCGCGTTGAAGAAGTGCTGGAACGCGTAGAAGACTTGCTAGACCGCATAGAAAAAGTGCCAGATTGTTGAGTGCATCCAGACGACGGGTTGTCCGACCGCAAAGAACTTGTGTTGGACTGCAAAGAAAATGTGTTGAACTGCTTGGAAAACGTGTTGAATTGGTGAGTGCATTCAGAAGACGCATTGCTGGATCGCAAAGAAAATGTGCCGGATCGCAAATAATGTGTTGGATCGCATGGAAAAGGTGTCAGACTGTGAGTGCATCCAGAAAGTGCACTGAGGGGCATGGACGTTAGTAAATAGAGGGTATTTTGGTCTTTGTTTGAGTTTACTTTTTGATTGGGGGAGTAAACGCTGTAAAAAACAGAGTTGAGGGGCACGTCCTACACCCATCACACTAGGAACCCTTAGATAGAGAAAGAGGTTCTTGAGAGAGAAAAGGAGCTCGTGCAAGGGGCCCTAACCCCTCAAAAACCCTTACAATATATAAATCGCCACTTAGAGAAGAGAAATAAGACACTTGTAGAGAGAGAGATTGGCAAAGTGTTACCTTTCACTAGCCACTTGTCCCTCATCATGTGGCTCCCCTCTTATTTTATTGTTTCCCTTTAAAACTATTTTAAAGGGGAGTAACAAAGAAAAGGTAAAAGAGGAGGCCCTTTATTTTTTAAATATTTTAAGAAACATTTGTTTTTGTTAAAAATTATTTTTTGTCCTCAAGTAAATTTGATCACTTGTGCCTAACAATTTCATCAGCTCTATTATTTGTTGGAATGTAAATGTGTTGATTTCGTTTCCAAATCGTGATTCTCCCAGGGTGAATCGCAATTCTTGATAGATAAGAATCAAGATTCCAAATTTATCGAATCTCGCTCCAAATATTTTTTGAATCCTGATTTCTGAAAGTTGGGAATGTAAATTTCATCTCATAAAATTTGCGATTCATAGATGCACAAGACCGGGATTCAACATATATGAGAACTTGACCCCAATTTTTAAGAGTAGCGAATTGATGTTTTTTGGAAGCTAGATCCACAGTGTCAAAACCCGGGTTCGTAGATGTACCGGGCGATGTTTCAATCAACATGGATTCAAATTTCTAATAATTCAAAATCAAAATTTCAAACAATAAAATAAAATAAAATCAAAACCAATATTTAAATGAAAATTTCTAGATTTATTGATTTATTAGCAAAGTACGATAGTATTGTCCTTTGCAAGTAAGTGTCGACTAAAATCCTCAACTTTCAACTTAAGCCTTGCTGGTATCAATGGTAAGTACTTTACCTGTTCATCATCCTCCTCACGAAATTAGAAATTGTTTCTCACTTCTGATAAACCCACGTTGAAAGGGGTTTTCATTAAAGCTTCGAATCACATGGCAAACTAGAAACTCAAGGTCCACATCACATAGACTCGTTTTAGTGAGAAGATTCATATCTTTCTTTCATCATCAAAAGATACACGAAAAACTCATACAACATATTAGTTTGGTTTCTCACTTTCAATAGACCTTGATGTTGAAGGGTTTTTCAATAATGCATCAAAGCGTACAATGCTCTAAGAGCGCAAGGTCGACATCTTAAAGACTCGTTTCTAGTTAGAAGGTGTCGTTCATTGTTTCGTGCTCAAAATAAGCATGAGAAACTTCTTGTTTTCTTGGAGTTCTTGAAACTCCAAGAAAGTAGATACCTAAGGGAGCTCAACCTTATTTTTTATTAATTGTAGTGAGCTACGTTAAAGGGGACTAAATACACCATGACCATTGTTACGGTATGGCTGTCAAAGACATCGATCCGAATAATATGGGAGCCCTGGGTAATCATACTCAATATATGGAGTCTAGAATTCAAGCTTAGAAATAATATAGAACTTCAAATGTTTTCTTGCTTAGAACTTCTAGCATTGTCCAGAGTCTAGAATTCAATCTTTTCTTGCTTAGAACTTCTAGGCTTCTCACGTTATGAAACTAGGTTAAGACCATGATCCCCTGCGCCCTATGTGAAGGAGACCCGGAGTGGGGTGTTGGAAGTCCTTGGGGGTAACCCATGGCAAGGTACTTCGTATTCCATCTTTCCATACTTTCTTGATCTCAATTATGTGCTATGTAATTTTCTGATTTATGAGTTGAATGTTACTTTTGTAAGGGGCATGCAAGTGAGAATCCTTGGCATTATTTTCTTCATTTCTTGAATTAAAAGTTGTAATTTGAACACTTGTAAGTGATCTAGGCGTTATAAACAAAGAAAAGAGAGAAAAATTTTAAACCGCGTATACTTGCTCGGATCATATTGTCCACCTTTCATAGACACCATTAGCTTACGCCATTTTGGGCCTACGCATCTCTTTCTATTCACCTGATAAATCCTCATCTTATTTATTGAAGTGATTGCATGTGTGGCTTTGTTTTCATTGTGCCAGCATATTGAAGAGGGAACTATTATACATTAAAAAGAAAAAAAGAAAAAGAAAATGAAGCAATAAAATTATAATCCTGCTGCATGTGCCCAGTGTAGATTTGAGCAAGGTGGCCTTCTGGGTGCATCTTCTCTTCTACCGTCCACTTTCTGCCTGGCCCTCTTTGGAAAAAACGTGGACCTATTGAAGCTACTTCCTAAGTGCCTCTTGACACACTATCAACTTTAACATAGGAATGTGCTAGGCTGGAAGACATGCTTTCTGCCCATTAACACTTGCACTTCAAGGTTCACAATCTATCCTAGCACCTAACAAAAGCACCTTAACATAAAGTTGAGAATTCATGCTCCCTTGTTTTCTGTAGGTTGGGTATGTTCTCATATTGGAAATGGGGACGGTTGACAAATTATTCAGGAACGGAAGCTTCAATAATCCCGGCTTTAGTTGCCCTCCTGAGATATTGTTGAAGGATCGTAATAAACTTGCGCCTAGCTTATGGTCGAAGTTGTCCTAAATGACATGATGGAAGGTCTTTTCAGTTCCACTTTATAAGTTATGCTTGGCTTGCTTTGGGGACACTTCTACGCTGTTAATGACAAATTTATAAGCTTGAATTGTATGGATTGATTGAGATGGAACTATATATGATTAATGGTAGAGCCATGTAGCTGCTTCCTAAGTGCCACATGACACACCATCAACTTTCATGGTAGAGGCATCTAGAGGTCGGATCAAAAGCGCACTCTAGTGCCTTCTTTAGGATGGAAGCAGATAGATTGATTGAAGAGAGGTGGTGGAGATAGTCCCTTGGGCACCCACTTGTGTTCTGCAATCCTATATTTGTTACGAATGACTTGTGCCCAAAGAGAGTTAGGTTGGGTGGCCAATCTCCACCACCATTTCCCTGGCCAGGATGTGTTTTCTCAGGTCTCTAATACCTAGACCACCTTGGGATTTGGGTAAACGGACAATATCCCATGAGACGAGGTGATGTCTAGTTTTTTCTGCCTGACCAGACCATAGAAAGCTTCTCATGAGCTAGTCCAGCTTGTTAGCCACCGAAGCCGGCATGTAGAAGATGGACATTAAATAGACCGGGGTGTTGGCTAGTGTTGCTGTGACTAGCGTTGAGTGATTGGCCAGAGTGAGATATCTCCCTTTCCAGCCAGCCAGACGACTGTGCACTCTGTCAATGATTTGAGCATTGCCTCTTTTTCGGCTTTCCCAAGCCCAAAGGTATACCCAAATAGGTGTTGGGGAAGTCCTCTACTTTACCATCCCCAGAAGGAATAAGGGCCCTTATCTCTTGAGTAGTTAGACCCACCCCATCATATTTGATATATCCATGTTAACTTTGAAGCCAGTGGTAGTCTCGAAACATTTGAGGAATAGCCTAAGGTTCTCAACTTCATCTGGAGTAGCGTCAAGGAAGACTAAGGTGTCGTCTGCATACTGCAGGTGTGACATCGAAGGACCTTGTGGGTACATTGGAAGGCTGTAAGAAGGCCTCCCGGGTAGAGGTGAGAGATGGATCTGCTAAAGACCTCTGCAACGATTGCGAAGAGAAAGGGGAGTAGAGGGTCCCCTTGGCGAAGCCCCCTCGAGGAAGGGAAAAACCCTTTAGGGAATGAGGGTGGGAAATACAGCCTTTCATCCATTTTCTCCAAAGGTTACCAAAACCCATTCTGGCCATTGTCTCATCCAATAATGACCAACATGGTCATAAGCTTTTTCCCAATCGATTTTGAAAATTAAGCCTGGCCTCTTGGATAAGTACTTGGAATGGAGGCACTCATGTGCTACCACTGCCCCATCTAGGATCTGCCTATCTGTGATGAAGGTAGATTGGGACGGAGAGATGGTCAGTGGGCTACCGATTAACACTTGCAATTCAAGGTTCACTATCTATTCTGACACCTAACAAAAGCACCTTAACATAAAGTTGAGAATTCATACTTCATTGCTTTCTGTAGGTTGGGTATGTTCTCATATTGGAAATAGGGGCAGTTGACAAATTATTCAGGAACGGAAGCTTCAATAATCCCGCCCTTAGTTGCCTTCTTGAGAGATTGTTGAAGGATCGGAATAATCTTACCTAGCTTATGGTCCAAGTTGTCCTAAACCGCATGATGGAAGGTCTTTTTGGTCCTAAACCTCAGGGGAGACCTCTACCTGTCACTGACAAATTTATAGGCTTGAATTGTATGGATTGGTTGACCTGGAATTGTATATGATTAATGGTAGAGGCATGTAGAGTGTAATAAGGTTTAAAAAAAGGGTCCGCCCGGCACCTAGACGCCCAAGATCCCTTAGACTGCACACCTAGGCTTGCGTGCCTCGTTCTGGTGGCTGTACCTGGTAGGGCACCCAACACCTAGTTTTGGGCGGGTGCCTAGATATATGGGCCTTTTTACGAATTTTAAAGTTGCCCAAAAGGGTAAAGGGGGTAATTTTGATCCCAAAAAAGGTATAAATATGTTATGACGGTTATTTTCAACCCCCCAAAGTTTAAAAAACACTTCCATAAACCCTCAAACTCGTCCAATGCAGATGCAAGTGATATCGATGATGATTATGATTACGAATTTTAAAGTAGTATCTTTATTGCACCATATTGGTTTTGACTTTAGACATTTGGATGTTAGACAGATTTTTCACTTTTTGGACTATTTTGTTGTGTGGTTTTATACTTTTGTAAGTTTGTTGAGGACTTGGAGAGTTGGAGACTTGGAGTCCATGTTATTATGGAATATGGAGAATTGTAGAGTTGGAGACTATCAGACTATTACTATTACATAGCCTATTAGACTTTTAAATGTTTTGTTTGGTTTGAATTTTGAAATTTTGAATAAGTTCATTCTCAACATGCGATATGTCATATGTTTGTATATAAAAAAGTATGTTGCAATATTTTGAAATGCAATAAATTACAAAATTGACATAAATATATGCGTTTGGGCTGCACATATATGTATATATCTAAATAATTTGTACAATGGGGCGCCTGAGGTTCTGGGCGCTTGCGCCAAGCTGGCTGTCTAGCATTTTTTGAAACCTTGGAGTGTAATATTATGTTCAAGAGATTTTGTAAATGTTGCATTCCGCCATGCTCTATATTGAGTGGGAACCTTTTATTCAACGAACATATGCTAATGGTAGATGTATTTTGCAGGAGGAGTGCAAGAGATTGCGCCAAAGTATAAAGTGTGGACTGCTTAGTAGGCTGACAGTGGTAATCCTATGAGTAATTTGTAACTCTGAGTTTGATTGCAGTTCAAGAATTCATTGTTTTCTTTGAACTTAAGTCACATTCATGTACCTGTCGGTTTTTTGTAGGGTGAGATTCAAGAGAGAGCTAGGGCTATCCAGGCTGTCAAAGTCAATGATGTAAGTATATACGTTGTTGTGCCTTATTATGGTAGTTTGGTTTTGTTATTTGCTTTAGCTCTGGCAAGCACATGCTACTCTTCTTGCTAGTGTGTTTCTTGCTTGTCATTTGGCATGTCTGTTAATCATCGTTGAAGGTTCCCTTATCTAAAGTAACTTATGTGTGAGATCACCCCTCTCTTGATGCAGTGGTTTGAGACAGAGATATTGCGACTTAGTCATTTAAGGGATCGAGCTAGTGAGAAAGGCCGTCGAAAAGAATATCCTTTTATTTTCAAGTGTTTGGGCTTTTTTCCGCTTTGATAACTAAATCTTTTTTAGGCTTTCTTTCCATAGGTTTTTTGGCTCCTAGATTTTATATTTTATCTGAAATCACAGAGATCTTATGGCCATGGTTCCTTGCTGCTGTACCAATGTTGATATATCCTACATGCGTTCTGTATCATATTACTGTTTTTCTTTTCCCTTTGTATGAATAATGTGAATGCTGAGATAATCTTCTGTTGGGATCTTTGGATACTTCACAAATTTTCTGCATTTTATCCTTGGATGTATTGAGCCCCACACACACACACTTACATCTTATTCTTCTTTGAGCACTATGACACTTCTTCAAAGTATGAAAGCATGACTTTGACATTCGTTTATGATTTAGAATTAAAAATAAAGATTCTTCTGTGATTGTAGAATTCAGTTACCTGTAATAGTGTGAGATTTTAATCGAGGAGTAATATGATGAGTGATGGATCAGTGTGATGTATGTTGTAGGTCCATCATCTATGACTTCTAGTTTGTCGCTATAGGCTGTTGTACAGCTGGTTCATTTGCTCTTTCATTGTATCAGGTGATTTATAAATATAAAAGGATTGTATACAATGAGACTGTTTAAGTTTGATACAAGGTAGTCACAAGTACTTACAACGATCCGATGTGAAATTTGATAGCTTGGATGTGTCACAAAGGTCAAGAAATTTTCTTTTGAAGTTTGAGCTTGGTCAATGGAATAATTGTAGCCACCCAATTTCACATCCAATGGCCAGGATAAATGTGACCACCTTGTACCAAAGGTAAATGGTCTCATTTTATACTTTTCAATATAAAAAAGGCAAAATATATAACTTAGATAAAATAGAACTTCTAGAGTGACACATGATGTATCGGACGTATATAATTTAACGCCCTTCAGAGCAGCCGTAAGCTATTAAATTAGATGGTTAACGAATTAAAGGTATTAAGTTTTTAAGCATGTAGTAGTATAGATTGTTAGTAATGAGGTTTAAGTTGAACACCCAAGTACAAGCAAATGAGAAAAGAATAAGATCTTATTGTCCTTCCTCGTCCTTTTCCCTCTTTCCTCTCCCAAATATCTTTCCTTTTCTTTAACATCTTTTACTCCTCACACATTTTACGGCACCATTAGTCCTTTCTGAAAAAACAAGCTCTTCCCAATATTTTTCCTTCTCTTTAGCATCTTTTGCTTTTATCAAAATTTACAACTTCTAGCTTGAAAAGGATCAATGGACCTAAGCAAAGGAGGCATTTAATGTACAGAACAGTATGGGAAATGTTATAATGGTACATTCCAAATAAAGAGTGAATGCTACATGGGTATTGAGTTTTGAGCCATATCTTAACTGGAGGTGTCTTCTTGCTGCAAATTTGTCATTGTAGGTTGGAGCCAGTTTTTAGGGACTTGGCGAACTGCACTTGGAATTGGGTAAGTTACTCGGACTTGGCCCCTTACCGAGCTAAGTAAGCCGATATTTAGAAAATAAAAAGTCATAAAAAATCATGTTAAATTTTATATGTAATATTGGGGTTTTTGATGATGTTTTTCGAGTGTTTCTTTCATTTACCCTATTTTTACATATTCCTCTTTTTGTTTTCTTCTGAAATGTCTCCAGTTATAGATCATTTCTTTCAGTATCCATGATTTGTCTTATTTTTCCATCTTATTTGGTCTTTTGATGTTATTTTAGTTTGATTTTTACCTTTTGATTTGATTGTTAACAATTTATTGATATTTTTAATTTGGTAGGACTTTTGTTTTGGTCCTTTTTGCCCTATACCCTCAGGTGAGTCCACTTCGGTGCACCTAAGTAACTCGGTTTGGGCAGAGCCCGAGTCCCGAGCCTGAGCTGAGTTTTTAAAACTTGGTTAGAACCCAATTATCTGTAAGAAAAAAGTTGGCATGAAAGAAGCATCAACCTTTCAACGACTGTAGTGATCTTTATGATTGCGGATTTTACTAATCAAGTAATCATATATCAATTTAGAAAAGGAAAAATTCATATGGTTATTCCTCTAATGACTAAGGATTATAGACCCATGCTCAGTGGGATAACGATCCCATGTATTCAGAAGCAGGTTCTCCAGGAGAATCTCCGGGAATTCGGGACTATGTTCCTGTAGTGTGACCATCCCCTAGGGAAGACCCTCCCCATAACTAAGACATACTTCAGGGAGTTTCTTCTATTCCATTCATTGAAACTCCTTAACAAATATGTAACATGATGAAGCCATAAGTGTGGCAACAAAGTTTTTGGAAAATTAAGTCTTATAATGGTTTAGTGCATTGATCCAGCACCATATGTTAGGTTCCTCTCTATGAACTTCTACGTATACTTTTCTCCTGGCAGAGGTATGGAACTGATATTGTTGCCGAAGTGGGGCAGTGTTTTCTGTGCCCATGGTCGTGGCAACTATCTGTAGTCTGTAGGTGGCACCATTTCTTTAGTGAATGTTGATTCTTGAACATCTTAACCATAGATATGTTCTTAGATGTTCTAACAATCCTCTGGCCAGTAAGTTGAATAGTTCATTAAATGGGATTCAAGGCTACCAATAATGAGATTATGGATGCCAGATCAAAATGGATGGAAGGGGTGGTTGAGAAGCTCCCCTTTCGTAATGGTTGATTGAGGAATCGCTTTGGGCATGATTACTTGAGAGGGCAGATAGAGGCATGCTGTTGCTGTGGACAGGGAGAAAGTTTATCATTTGGCTGAAGAATCAGCCTTATTAAGCTAGGCTATACTTGCAAGTTGAAACCATTAAATCAAATATACTTACCATAGATGTGCTCGCGCAATTCAAGAACTTACAAGGTGACTCCTTTTGGAGTGAATGGATTTAGAATAAATGATTTTATGTGACGCTATGGAAGGGTGTCTGTAAACCTTTGTCCAATGGTGGTCTTTGCCTTCAGTATCTGAGGCTGGTAATTTTGTTTATGGTTGAGACTCTTAAATGATTTTTTTCTTGTCAATGGGTATTTTGTTATTCTATTTAGGAGTTCCTATA
>NW_006499617.1:5840917-5871965 GCF_000471905.2 Amborella trichopoda | reverse complement strand
ATATATATGTCTTAGAGATAACTATAGATACCTTTGAAATAAGGTAAATTTTAAATTTTTATTATTGACTTGTGTAAATTATTTTGTAAGCAATAAACATTCATACTTGAAAATAAAAGAATGTCATATTCCTTATTTGTATTTTAAAACGAAAATATGCAAATCCTGGAAATTCAAAATGTTGTAATTCTATATTTTCAAGGGAACTTATTTATTAGAAGTTCGTTATGCAAGGGAAACTTATTGTCTCATATCCCCTTATTTTTAATTGGAATAAACTATTTTTGAAACAATAGAACGCAATTTTATGAAAATCAAAAGATTTAGAAATGCATCAAATTCCTTACTTGGAAGTTAGAAATAAAGAAGTCCATAATTTAATAAATTTATCTTAAAGACAACGTATGCAAGGAAGCCTTATTCATTAGAACTCTTTTGTGGTAGAAGAGATTCTAATTTTTCTTAGGAAAAAGGGGACAAAATTTAAAGATGGTCGTTAAATCAAATAAATTGAACGGTCATCATTTTGTAGTGATGGCCAACAGCGAGGCAATGACTCACGTATAGACTTCCGAGAGTATTAGCATATTCAGTACAGATTTTAAAGCTATTTAATTTTAGATTTTGTAGTTTCTATGTAATAGCTATAAAGATGTGATTATATTTGTGATGGAAGTGGGGATAGCAGATTTGCTTCACTTTGTTTAATGCGCTGATTTCTTTGGTTTCGGGCCTCTGACCAAAGTGAAATTCATCGAGCCTCCAAATTTAATGGGAAAAGATATTAGGTATGCTTGGAATTTCTGAAATTTTTGAGAAAATGCCTGAAACACTTAAAACATCAAAATTATGTTAAAAATGCTTACTTTATTTGTAGTTTTGGGAATTTTTTATTTTTATTAAGTAGTACACCAAAACTTCCCCTGAATCGGCTGAAGATATGAAGGTCTTCACTTGCGTGCCAAATCAAGGAGCTCTTTGACACAAATGTGATTATGTAGAACAAAAGTATATTGTAAATTGGCATAAATTGTATATCATTTCTTAATGTGATTACATTGTTAGTACGTGTATTGCTGAATTGGCGCAAATCTATATTCTTTTTTTAATTCATCTAAATTAGTAAGAACTGTTTTTAAAGAATAAGATTCAAAATTCTGGACTTTTTCTTTTTGGAGGTATGCACGTACACTTATAATACAATAATTAAATAACAGTTTATTATGAAAGAAAGATCCAAAAAATATCAATTTTTTTTTATGTGAAATGAAAAATATAGTTTAAAGTCCAGATATTTCGGAAGGTATTATATTCTTATTTTTTACTTGAAAGGGTAGACCGAAAGGATATGGTTGGATGTAGTGAAAGAAGATATGGTGACTCATGGCCTAACTGAGGGTATGGCTCTTGCTAGAGCATAATGGCAGACCACGATTCGTGTTGTCGACCCCAAATAGTTGGAAGAAGGCTTTGATGATGATGATTTTTTACTCGAAATTAAATTCATATTTAAAAATCCAAGCATTTAGGAACATATAATAGATCATATTCTTACTTGATTAGCAAAATAGGAAATAATAGAAGTTAGTTGATTTAGAAAAAGCATACGGTAGGATACGTAGAGTCTTAATTTACTGGATGCTGGAAAAGATAAGGAGTCTCTAGAGGATATGTTGACATGGTAAGAGTCATGTACGAGGGGGTGTTAACTAGTGTGAGGACAACTAGTGTAAAGGCAAGTGAGTTTTCAGTGATTGTAGGCTACATCAGGAGTCAGCATCTAGCCTATATCTATTTATCATGGATGAAAATTTTGATTGATGAGACTAGAGACGTCGCCAATGCAAAGTTAGAACTTTTGGAGGGATGTCTACAATCTAAAGTATTTAAAATTAGCCAGACTATGGCAGAATAAATGGAATGCTAGTTTAGTAATAATATGAGTGAAACAAGGTAGTAATTAATCAATATTAAAAAAAAAGATAGTAGTAGTTAAGATTGATGGCCAAGAAGTACTTAAAAATATCTTGGGTTGATAATCCATGATAATGGAGAGATATAGATATTGGACATGGAATTAGAGTTGGGTGTGGGAAGTGGAGATATGCGTATGGAGTTTTATGTGATCGTCACATTACTAATGAAATTGAAGGGGAAGTTTTATAGTAAGGCTGTTGGACCAGCCATGCTTTATGGGACGGAATGTTGCATGGCCAAGAAAGAACATATACATAAGATGAGTGTAGTTGAGATGCAGATGTTGGGATGGATGAATGGCAAGACAAGAAATGATAGACTTTGGAATGAATACATTCGAGAGAAACTTGGCAGTGGCTCCAATAGGCGATAAGATGAGGGACCTAGGTGTGTTGGCCATGTGCATTGTAGACCTAATACAACACCGCTTGAGAGGGTCACTAAAAGGGCAAGGGGAAGGCCAAAAGGACATGGATGGAAGTAGTGAGAAGAGATATAGTGAATTATGGTGTGACTGAGGGTGTGGCTCTTGATAGAGCGGAATGGCGGAATAGGAATCGTGTAGCCGACCCCGTCCCAAATTGTTTTGATGAGGCTCAGATGATGATGATAATAGTAAGAAAGTCAAGGAAATCAAAAAATTTAAATTTCTTTTAATCCTATATTGTTAGAGAACCTTATTTATTAGGGCCATAAATCTCATATAATCAGGAAGGTAGCCCTTTTCCTTACTTAAAAATAAATAAAAAATATTGAGACTTTCTCTTACTACAAATGCAAGGCAACCTTATTTGTCAGGACTCTATTGTGTAAAGGAAGATTTTTAATTTGCATGGAGAGAGAGTGGGGGGAAATTTTTTGTTAAGGCTATTATTGAATCAAACATTATGGAGGGTCAATATTGCTTGGTGATGAGTGATGATTGACATCCTAAGCAAATTAGTATATGTTAGTGTGGGTATGTTGAATGGGGTCAATTGATTTGGGATGGTTACATTGGGATTCCTCGGGGGATTGGTTTGGTGTCACAATGTGGCCATGGAGTTCTGGAAGGGAGTGAGGCTCAGTGTCTATAATGGTAGGTGACTAAATTATGTACTGCTCATTGGTGTCATGAGGGTTCAGTGGTAGATTAGTTTTGGACAACCTTTTTTGTGGCTTGAGACAAATGATGTTATAGATTATTTCTCGTTGCTCCAGGTACAAGTCAGTTGGATTATTTTGGAAGTATATGTGATGGAGAATCAGGGCAGTTGGTTGGTTTTCTGTAGTCACTGCAAAACTATATTAGCTCCTTGGTTGCAGAGAACAATTTGTTAGATACATGGGATGATCACGTACTATTTCAGTTAAATATATGTATATGCATGTTTGAAAATGGCGGACTAGTGCTTCTAGAAAGAAAAAGGCAATGGCTTGTCCAGATCTAAATGGGGATGTTACTCAAAGAGTTCCTCATTTCTTTTGATTTCCAGTTTCATTCTCGTTGATAGTTATTTATGGGATGTAGGCTTTTAAATTCTTTTGTATTCGTGTCAAGGATGCAGAAGACATCAGAGCTCATCCTGCAATTCTGGTTGATGTGAAAATACAAAGAATGCACTTGTTCTATTTATGTATATCGTGTATCAGCTCTACCTCTGCATGGAAACATGCTAAAGATGATCACTGCATCATTAGAATAATGGAGGATTGTTACTATGGTGAGCTTTATTTTATGCAGTTCTTTGGAGAACCTAGGGTAAATGGTCATTTAGGCTTTCGGAAGTAGGAATTCCAGTATTGGGGATGGCATGCATTGGTTTGGAAGGAGTTATTCAACTACCATAAACTAGGGTGTGAAATCCTCAGCTATTGAATAAAAAACTGCTGGAGGTGATTATGTGATTTAGCTTAAAAACAATGAAGATTGAATCATGGCATTTCCACTACAATGAACCTCCACCTTGATGGATGCTTGAAAGGAAATTAAGGCTCAATAGGTGTTGCAGGACTTGCCAGATGCTGAACTATGGGGATAGTTGGATGTTTTTCAATGGTACGGTAAATCTTAGTGAGCTAAGAGGACTTAGAAGTTTTGTGATTTTTTTTATTGTTCCTTGAAGGGGACTATATGCATGTTCAATATTTAGGAAATGTCATTCCTCGAGGCTTAATGACTTTGTTGCTCTTCTGCAGAAGTATACAGCATAGCAGATTGCCTAGCAAATATTGGTTTGAAAAGGTTATCCTGGAGCCATTGGATTTCAAATCATTATAGTTCTTGAAGCCTGCTTTTTGGGATTTCTTCTTTCCTTTTTTAGTGAAATTATTATCTAGAGAAGTACAAACAATGTGAATATCCATTTGATCAATCTTCTCTTTCAGGCGAAGAAAGTATTGCATAGCTTGAGAAGAAAATAACTAAAATGCTTCAAAAGGGCTTGTACATGTCTTTTCATTCTGTAGGCTTGTTAGGCACCACCCCTTAATGGATGATATAGTATAAGTCTATTAATGGCCTTCTAGAGACTGTTGCTTCATGTATTTATTTCTCATCCTATGTTGTTGTTCACTGCGACCTCAGTTGAACAGACTATTTGTTAAAACATTATCCCTTTCTCTCACTTGCCCATTTGTGAGTGAAAAGGGCTATTGCTTGGTCCATTCCATTCCAGTATTAATGGGCAAGGCAGCTACTCTTTTCTTCTTATTTGAAAAACCTTGTGAAGCATTCCCTTGCCTTTATTTTCTTTATTTAGAAATGCCTTTATTTTCTAGATGAACTGTTCTTTCATAGAAATATGGGAATGTCCAAACTGCACCCTATTTTATTGGCTATATTACTTATGCTGTGTGCCCCACTTGTTATTTATTGTATTGGGCAGGCCAATTTAGCGTTTTTTGCAGATCTTTAAAATTGGTTGGAGTTTCTTGTCAGATTAATTTGGTACGCCTGTTTCATCTGGAGCTGATTAGAATTTCATGCTTGTCAGACACGTCAGTTTCTTTTAGACTTACGGAAACATGAATCTCCACTGGATTAATGCTTAATCCCCTTTCTAAAGACCATGCTTTGTTGCACAAGAGGGAGGAAGCCACAGAAATGTTTGCTCCCTACTGAAGGAGAGAGGAAGTCAGAGTTATTGTTACTGGACTCATCTACCCTAGGTAGCGATTCTGGCTTGGAATCTCGATTCCGCGTTTTCGTTATTGAATTTTTACATATCTCGATTCTTGGGAGTTAGAGATCACGATTCCACATTTTTTGAATCTCATTCCCAAGACATTGGAATCATCTCCTATTATGTCGACCTCCATTTAAAGCTCCTTCAGGTCTTCATGTAAGAAACCCCAACTTGTTATTACATCACATCCACCAGGTTTATACCATTTATACCCCAATCAGATCTACTCCACTAAACCTATCACCCATCACCCGCCTCCAAAACCCAAACAAAACCCCACTCATTCCATGTCTGCAAATTCCAAACCTAAAGTCTTCTTATGCCCAAGCCATTTCCTCTAAGACATCCACCGGAGCTTAGCCCATTCAACCCACTGTCCCCTCGCTGTTGGTGAAAAAAACACTACTTTCACCTCATCGTGAGCTGCCGCCGTAGCTGCAATACTATAACCAAGTTTCCATTGACCCTGTTTCTTTCTCCGACCCCCTCGGTCATTGAAAATGCCGCCATCTCTTTCTTCAACAACCTTTTCTCAGTTCAAGAGGGGCCTAGATGACTCATGTTTGATTTCACTGTCTTGTCTATGTCTCATACTGAAGCCTCTACTCTGATCAGGCCCTTCGTACCTGAAGGAAGGCACTCTGCCATCACCTCCCTTGGTAAGGACATGGCCCTTGGGCTAGATGGCTTCCCCATTGCTTTCTACACCAATTTCCTTGACCTTCTCCTCCCCGACATCTCTGCCTTTATTCACGAATTCCAGCACAGGTACACTATCAGCGAAAATTTGAATAGCGCTTCAATTGCTCTACTTCCCAAATTCGAGGGAGCCAATGACCTCAAAGATTGTAGGCCCATCAGCCGCCTCAATTCCTCCTATAAAATCCTCTCCAAGATCCTGGCCACCAGGCTCAGGTCAGTTATGGTCAACATCATCTCCCCACAACAAAGTGAGGTTGTCTACAAAAGGCAAATTGTGGATAGTGCAGTTGTGGCACATGAAGCTATCCACTTCTGCCACTCCTCCAAGATCCCGTGGCCTCATTTTCGAACTCAACTAGAAAAATCTTATGAGCACGTCCTTTGGCCAAGTCTTCTCCTCATCCTCAATGGGATGGGCTTCCACTCTAGGTGGAGTCAATGGATTGAAGCATGTATCGCTTGTTCCTCTCGCTGTTCTAATCAATGGCACTCTTAAGGGGTACTTCCCCGGTACTCGAGGGCTCCGGCAAGGAGATCCTCTATCCCCTTTTCTCTTTGCCTTCTTTGCAGAAATTTTTGGTAGGTCTATACCTCAGGTCTATCTCTTGACTATATACCTAAATGGCACCTTTAAGGGCTTCAAAACCTCCAGGGCTGGAGTTGAGATTAGCTACCTTCAGTATGCTGATGACGCTTTAGTCTTCCTTGATTCCAACCCTTAGCAAATTGCTTTAGTCTTCCTCGATTCCAACCCTTAGCAAATCGATAAACTTTGGTTATTTCTATGCTGCTTCAAACTGGCTGCAAACATGAGAGTCAATATGTCCAAATCCAAACTCATAGCAATACATCTTCCTGATAATCTTTTGCACTCCCTGGCCCATAGACTTGGATGCTCGAATGCTTCCTTACTTCTTAAATGTCATGACCTGCCTCTGTGTGGGGAACCCCTGGAAAGCTCTATGGACCCCATCATTGAAAAATTTTGATACAAACTGGGATCGTGGAAAGGCTGGTTTCTCTCCCTATGTGGGGGGATCGCTCTCATCAAGTTACTCTCAAGTACTTCTATGTATGCTCTATCCATCTTTGTTATGCCTGCCTTGGTCATCAAAAATCTTAACAAACGTATGCGCTCTTTCCTTTGGTCCTTAGACCACTCTGCCAAAAAGATACCCCTCATTTCTTGGGACAAAGTTTGTCAACGAAAAAAGCCAGTGGTATAGGGATCTGCAATCATAAATTGACCAATCGGTCTCTCTTAGGAAAATGGTAGTGGTGTTTTGCCACTGACCACAATGCCCTATGTATCTGACTGTCTGGATTGGTTTTTCTCAGATAACTGTAGACTGATGACCTCTGCTTTTTTCTATGGTTCACTCTCTTGTGGGGATACTTTTATGTAACTCCTCAGGTACAGAGTAACGCAGGGGACTGTGTTTTGTTCTGGAAGCACCTATGGATAGGGGACCAAACTCTAAAAGACCTTTACCCCTACCTTCCCGATAGCCTTGGACAAAGACGGCCCGGTAGCCTCCGACTTTCAACTCACCAACAGTCAAGAGATTTGGATTCTGACATGGTAGGAATCTCGCTTCATGTGATATGCATTGTTCGGATAGCGATTCTTACTAGAGGAATCATCTGGCTACCCGCGATTATGACATTCTGATTTGTAAAACAACTTGGATTCACAGGCGTTTCCAACAACTAACAGTCAAAATCCATTTATGAAGTTCTCATGTCTTCTTTCACGAAGAGACACATGGTTTGTTCCTTTTAATCATTTTACCCATTATGGGGTTAGAACCTAAATTGTTTGTCCGATACACAGTTGGGAAGTTACTCTGGACATCCTTTTTTTCCGTAGTACTTCATGATGTTGGTATTTCATATTTCGACATGCGTACATGCATGTGCATTTGTTTACATAGATCTTCTCTTCTATTGTGGGGATATTAGGTGATAAAAACTCATTATGGTGAATGCGCCCTGTAATGGTGCAAGTAGATATATGAATTGATTTATGCTTGACCTTTGAAAACAGTGCCCTAGTATACCTTGACCTTATATTACGCTTAGGGAGTGTGTTGAAAAGCTGCAGGTGCTGAAAAGCCCTGAAGAGCGCGAACGCAAGCTTAATGAATTGCCAGATGTGCATACAGACCCAAACATGGACCCAGACCATGAGTCTGACGACGCCGAGGAAGAACCAGATGATACTAAGAGTGGTATATGCCTATTTCTTCTTAGTAGGATTCTGCATAGCCGATTTTTTAACAATTGTTTATTTATAGAGCATATGTTGTGGTAAAACCTTTAATGTTATTTCTTTTCGTGTTCAAATTTACAACCACATCAGATGCTTTGTCTGTGTGTGTGTGTGTTAGGCATGGCGTGGTATTGGATAGCATAACCTGTACAACATATAGCATAACCTGTACAACCTATCTGTTTGGATAGGATGGGCTGTGCAGTGAACTTCTTGATGTTGCTTTTTCTTTTCAAGTCTACAATCTTCTGATTCTCTCTCTCTCTTCCAGAAAACTACAGGACACCCAGAGATGCCAGATTTTCTTCTAGAAAGGGGAATGATCCAATTTCTCCAGGCAAAGGAGCTTCAAGTGAAGGCTGGGACGGTGGCACCAGGAGAAGTTCGGGGGGTACTCGGGATTCAAGCAGAAATAGTGTGGGAAAATCTGGTTCATGGGAAAGGGGAGGCAGTGGTGCTTCTTCCACTGGAAACACGTGGGATCGTAGCAAGAGCGCTTCAACATGGGGAACTCCCAAGGAAGAAAAAGGCGATGAAACTTGTAATCAGCAGACCAACCAAACCCTTCGGAACCAATCAAATGACTGGTCATCGAGCAAAACACAGCCGGTTATAATTGGATCTGCCCCATCAAGCAATGCGTCTAAGTCAGAATTACCTTCTAGTTTGGTAGGGGTAAATGCACCAACAGCCCAACTTGTGGTGCCCTCTGAGACTGAGAAGGTTTGGCACTATCAAGACCCATCCGGAGCAATTCAAGGGCCTTTCTCTATGACCCAGTTAAGAAAGTGGAGCACTACTGGTTATTTCCCTGCTGAGCTGAAAATATGGAAAGTTTTGGAGAGGCAAGAAGATGCCATGCTTTTGACGGATGCACTGGCTGGTAAGTTCCTTAAAGAGCGCCAGTCATCGAGTTGGGAAGGAACTATGACTGGAGTGGCCGAAATTAAGGAGGGACTGGCTGGAGGTTCCTCTAACCCTAATCAGTCATGGTCTTCACAGGCCCATGGCCAAAGGTACCAAACCACACCTCAATTTCCAGCAACATTTGCAACGGCTTCTAATCAAAGAAGTGAAAGCCTAGGAGGGATTGGATGGAATACAGGTCAAAATCATGGAAATAGTTGGAATTCAAATAGAGAACTGGGAGCTCATTCTGGTGGTAACAATGCTAATGATGGTGGTGATTCCTTGAAGGACTGGTCTGCCTCCTCATTAGTTGTGAACACAAAGTCATCAAAAGAAGTTTGGGAATCTGGTGAGCAAACCAGCAAGAATGAATTGTCAGAATTGCCTACTCCAACTCCAAAATCAAGTTCAGGCGGTTTCACAGGGGATATGGAATTGGAGAACAAACAAACAGGCGTATCTCTTACTACTAAACCAGAAAATGGTAGCTGGGGTGGTCAGGGAAACACTTGGAGTTCACAATCTCTGTCTTCTTTCTCAGGTTCAGTTCCAATGGTTTCGGTGCCAAAAGGGAATGAGACCTTGAACCAGGATATCGGGAATGACCTTCCGAGCCCTACTCCTGGTGCAACTCCAACATCCACCTTGGAAAAAGGCACTTCAAATATCGGAGCGGGTTTCGAGACGAGCCCTTCTGTTACTTCTGTTTGTGCTGGGGAAGCCCTAGTCACAAAAGATTCGGTAGTTGCTGTTTCTTCTCTCGGTCAGGGATCCCTATCGGTTTGGTCACCGCAAGCACCTGTTACTGCAAAGCTATCTCAAGATTCTCACTTCTTTAATATGCAAGGTTCAGTGGTGGAAACTGTTGGTGGTTTTTCCCAGGCTCCTTCTGTGAACTCTCAGGTACCGAATATAATCCCAAATCCTACCATCAATGACCATGGATCCCAGTCCAATGGTTTAGTACAAATTGACTTGAACCCTAGGGCTGTTCTTGATAGTTGGGGTCAAGCTCAAGAAAGAGTGCATCCTTGGGGTGGTGCATCGGGTTTGAGTGGTCACCAATGGAGTGCACCCACCTCAGTTACCATTGATCGGACTTCTGGTTCAGGGTGGGTCTCGGTTGCAGCTCAAGAAAACTTTAATCCTAATTCAGGTCTGGGAACAACAAAAGAAAGCCCAAACCCCAATTCGAGCTGGGGAACAGCTCTCGGAAACCCTAACCCTAATTCAGGATGGGGAGCTGTCGAAAACCCTAGCCCTAATTTGGTTTGGGGCTCTAGTGGAAATTCGAATATGGGATGGGGGGCTAACAAAGCTTCGGAGGGTGGTGGCCATGGTGGCTGGGGTCCACAGAGGCATGATGGAGATGGGTTGTCTTCTGGTCGAGGTGGTGGGTGGTATGGTGATTCAGGCCATGGTGGAAGACCTTGGAGTGGAAGGCCTGGTGGTGGTGGGCCTAGGCCATCTAGAGGGCAGAAAGTGTGCAAGTTTCATGAGAGTGGACACTGCAAGAAGGGTTCATCCTGTGACTTCTTACACCCTTGAACAGGCCTTTCTCACTCACTCTCTCTCTCTCTGAATTGCGCAATTCAATGAGAGTGGGCACTGCCAGATTAGGGACTCCTGTCGCATCCTGCAAACCTAGGCAGGAATGTCAATTTGTTGCTCTCTCTCTCTCTCTCTCTCTCTCTCTCTCTGTTTCTGGTTTAATGTATATTCATATTCTGTTACGGTAGAGTAGGGTAAAGATCTCTTGGCTGAGCTGAAGGCAGTCTCTGTTTGGCCTCTTAACCGTGGTGTATTAACCGACTGCAATTTTGGGCTGGGATGTTTCTGCTTTCTAGTAGAGAGACCGTGAGAGTTATTGGTTGGCAGGGCCCAGATGTCGATATCGCTGTTTATATGCAATCTCTTTTATAGAAGGGCCTCAAAGTATTTACATGTATCTGATATTGCATAGCATTCTAACCTGCTACATGAATAAAATATGAATTAGTGTTTTACAGATAGCTGGGCCCGCCCTAAGATATTTCCGAGATCCTGAGGAATGGGAAGCCTTGACGCGAAGTTGGAGAGAATAAAATTGCCTTAGTAGTGTATTGGATGTGCATAAGTCTGCTTAACTGTCCATCAAGTGTGATGGATTTGATATGGTCTTATTTGATTCATAATATTTGTGTGCTATGATGAAATGATGTGGTCCCAATTAAATGGCTAGTGACCGAAGACCTACTATTGTGATTTAGTGATGATCCAGTTATAATCTTCCAAATCTTGTATTCAGAGGACCTTGAGGACCCCTAAAGATAGTGCCTCCTCAAGGCTTTAGTTGGATAAGTTTGGTACTTGTCGGAAATAAGGAGATAATGCAATAGGTCGTTGGGGAAGAGAGAAATGACATGTTACTTATTTTTACCCAAAGTAATTGTTCTTTATATTTTAAACAATCTAGTGTTCTTTGTATGTAAGAGATAATTTTTCTTCTCATGTATGTTTGCTTTTGATCTCATCATCATTAAATATTTTTTTTTTTTTTCAACTAGTTTTTTTGATCATTAAGGAGCAGTATTTTCTCATTCCATCACATGTGGTGCAAACAATGTAAACAAATGGCAGGGACATGAGATGCTACTCTTAAAATTCAGTTCCCAGATGGTTTCCAAAGGAGTGCTTTTTCTTGAGGCAAAGAGTGCACTAGTTTACTAGGAAGGGTAGTCAAAAGTGTGTGGAGCACAAATTGCATTGTCTAGAAAAGTTGGTAATAGAATGATTGAACAAATTATGGTCTTGATGAAACAAAGTGAGGTATACTGTTACCCCTTATGGAGAGGATCAGGTCATATTGGAAGCTACTACCAGTGGGCAATTTTCTTGGACATCTTTATATCAGCTTTTATTTAATAATATAGAGCTTGGGGATGCAATGAAGGAGCAAGATATGGCCCTTATCAGTCTCTCATAAAGTCCAAGCATTTATGTGGCGACTGTCACAAGAAGATATGTATAGTTGATAATTTTGAGGAAGAGAGAGGTAAGATCCTGCCAAATGTAAGCTTGATAGGCAAAATGGATGAGGACTAGAATATTTGTTTATGCCTGGCAATTAGAGAGAGACGGGATGACTTTACAGACAGTTAATATACAGTTGGTAACCTTAGAAGCTTTCATCAATCTCATGATCCTTAAGGCCCCATTCACCTAGATAGGAAAAATAGTGTGGACCCTCTTGGTAGTTGTATTATGATGATGATGGAATGGGTGAAATCAAATAACATTTGAACTTTTTTTTTTTTTAAATAAAAAAATAATACAATTAGGTTATTTACTTTTAATATAAGGATGTCACAATTGCTCTTGTCCATTAGATTTCCAATCAGGTGGTTGTAAGAGTGTTATTGACTAGATTCAAAGTTCAAATTGTTTTTTTAAGAACTTTGTGACACACTTCAAACCATTCAATTTGACAACTAATAGCTAGGAGTGATGCATTGGAAGGGTTATTACTAATGTAGACAAGATTGGTATTCTTCCTGACACAACAATGGGAGCTTTCTTTAGGAAGGAGTGTAGGGAGATAAACAAGACTCTAGAAGTAATTAAGTTGAGAACTGAAAGAAAACAGGGCCGATATATGAAACCACCACCTAGAGGAACTACTATGTTATACTTTGATGGAAATTCGGATGGGAACCCTAGTGTTGCAGGTAGGAGTGATAAGAGACTCAAATCCTGTTGTTAAAGTCTCATTTTCTAGTTCAGAAGGAAAATGTACTGCCAATGAAGCCGAGCACAAGGCATTATTGCAAGGAGAGGAATTATTAGACAGTATACAAAGGGGTGGATAATTGAATGGAATTCATGTAATGTTATCAGCTGCAGTTAAGGTGAGCAAAGCATACTATGGAGATTGATCCCTACATTTTACCAAATTTGGAATAACATTGGTGGGATAAAATTTAATTATGCATTGCTATAGGGAGTAATGCAATAACAGATGCCCTTGCAAAATTGGGGTCTAGCTATGGCATTTTGGTAGTCAACACTTAATGATACTTGTAAAAGGATACGATTTTGTAAAGGACACAGTTTCCGACTCACCTATTACCGTACGGTCCCTTGTCTATCTGACGTCCATCTCTAAGATGGATGTCAAAAAATGTTACATCCACGCAAAGTTAAAATGGACGGTGAAGAAAGGAATTCGAAAAATAACATTTACATTTTTTGAAAAAGAAAAATTCCGAAATTCAATCATTGTCATGGTTAAGATTATCGAACCGTAATATTTTGGGTCGAAAATATCATCTTTGAGATATATTTTGTAGGCAGACCGCACAAAAATAGTGAGTCAGCTGACTCACCAAACATTTTTCCTTTTGTAAATCTTTGATTGAAGAAATGAAATTGTCACAAGTTAATTATTAGAAAAGCAAAAAATAAGATTTGATTCCTCAAATTCCAAATAAGACAAATCTCAAAATTTGAACTTACATGGAAAACAATAAAGGAAAGTCTAAAAAATTCTTTAACAAAATTTCGAAACCAAAACCTTAAGAGGCTAAAATATGTTAGCGATGATTTTTTCATCTTGTTTATTATAAACAAGGGGTAGTCTTCTTAAGTGCCTAAATGATTCTATGCTCTAGTAAGAACAAAATGCACGGTTTTCCTCAAATAATACCTTACCAAAGTGTATTCTTAGGCCCCAAAATTCTGGATATATAATCTTCTTAGGCCACAAAATTCTGGATATATAATCTACACACTGAACAAAGCACCTAGGAAAAGAAGATTTGCACACCTACAAAAGTTTATGCTCTACGATCAAACGTCTGATGGCTCATTTTCTTACAATCAGATCTAGGTCTGTCATCATCATTATAAGAACAATAAGATCTAGGTTTGTCATCATCATTATCAGATCGTTCATTTTCTGAACAATCGGAGCTAGGTCTGCCAAAAACTGAAAATCCGTTATTTTTCTTTTGAAAGTACTCGTCTAATAAATTGCATCAGAAAATTAGGGAAATGGAAATAGTTTGATAGGGCTGCAGTCCTATTAGATGAGTAAAGCCTTACCTCATTTTCTGAGATCTAGGGATGTAAAAACTGAAAATCCATTGTTTTTCTTTTGAAATTACTTGTCTAATAAAGTGCATCCCAAAAATAAGGAAATGAAAATATTTGCGTAAATTACAAATAACCTCCAAGAAGAGACTTCTTATGCAACTTACCCCCAACCAATTTTTTTTTTACTTGTTACCTCAAATTTTATCTTTTCTAGCAAATACCCACAAGTCATAAAAAAGGTAAAATGAAGACCAAAATACCATTTGAAAAGCTTGCAGTCCAGCACAAAATGGGGGTAGTCCGGTATTATGGGCATTTTCGTTAAAAAAATATGACTTTTTTTGATTTGGGGGTATTTGCTTAAAAAGTTCAACCGGGGGTAAAAGTTGGTACAAAACTTTGTTGGGGGTAGGTTGTCTAGAAAGTCTCCTCTTGAGGGTTTTTTTTTTTTTGTAATTTTTTCAAAATAGTTTGATAGGGCGCGACCCTATTAAATAACTAATGCTTTACCTTAAAACTTACCGAAAATAGAAACTTTGACGTGGAAAAACATTCAAATTGATCGTCACGTCCTTAATCATTATGGTTCTAAAAAAATTAGGATTTCAAACTCTAAAAATAATGTATATTGTAACACATTATCTAGACCATAAATTTTTTTAAAAAACATATGCTTTCCAGATGAGGAATTGAAATGAAACTTTAGTTTGTTTTCATAAAACCTAGGCATGTAAAACTGCATCCTTTCTAAAAAGGAAAAAGTTTATATAAGGTTGTAACCTTCAAATGTAGAATTACAGATGCACCTCAAAAATCCATCAAAAAAGGTTGTTTTAATGCTAAAAAAACTTGAATTGATCATCTCGACATCGAGATGTATGAATATGAGAAAAAATAAAAAATTAAGTCTCAGAAATAGTGCATCTTGCCATACATTATCTAGACCATCCATTTTCAATATTTTCATATGTTTATAAATCTACTTGATTTTAACTATTTTTGAAATTTAAAATTTTATAATTAGATATGAAAATAGATTTTGAGGTAATCCTAGTAATTATTTTTTACCAAAATTACATTTTATGATAAAATTTGGAGGTGCACCTTAATTGGATCGGTTAAATTTGCAACCTTATAGAAACCACACCCTTTCGAAAATCATGGTAGGTATTTTGCCGGAGGGAGCAGATATACAATTGATCCCGCGGGATCACATTATACCTGGTTTTATCGTCCCCTCGTCCTACCGTTCCCGCAGCTGGCGAAAAGAGCGCTCCCCTGGTCATGGGGTAAATTACCAGTAAACATGTTGCTTGCTTCGATCTCTCACGCATCTCCCCTCTCCGCATCTTTTCTTCTTCGTCAGAAAAGCTCTCATTTTTACAGCCATGGCTACTTTCCTGGAGCTTCCTGTCTTTACAGAACAAACATTGGTAATGGGTTTGGATCCTTACGTTGCATTGCTCAACTATCAGAGCTTGCACCTGCAGCTTCTGCTGTCTATGGAACGCTCCTCTTGGGTGGAGGCCTTTTTGCCTGTAGGTTTTCTTCCTTTAATTCCTTTATTTTTTGGCAATGTTGATGCAATGTCATTGGTCAGTATTCTCTTTCAATTTGTTTGAAAATGGGTTCTCTGTGTTTCTGCTGATTGTTATTATTTTCCTCGCACTTGTGCTTTTTTCGTTGGTTTATCGAGGTTTTCTTGTTGGGTTTAAATTGAACTGTCTTAGCTACTAGGGGATGGAACGCAGAAAAAAGTACCATTAAGTTATAGACTGACAATGTTATTATACACTAGAATCGACGAGGTAAGGTATGCAATTCTTCGGGATAATTTTTACATGGAAATCATGGGTTTTCGAAAACCGGAATAATAATGAAATAGTCATTTTTAAATGGCTTTTTTAATATCATGGAGAATCTAAAGTATGTGCCTTTTAATCTTGATTTTAATGCTCAGGAGTTAGTATCACAACCCTTGAGAAATTCACAGGGATTGAATAGCACTTGACAGTGGGAAGATATGTGATAAGATACAACAAACATGTGCATCTGTATGCATGGATTATTTGTCAGGACTGTATGGTTTTGGGTTCAAATCTCTTACTTATGAGGCCAAAAGAAAAGAAATCACCTTAGAATATTTAGATGTAGGCTAGCTATGTGGAAGACGATATACCTGTCAGTGGGGGTCAGGATTATGTTTATCAAAGCTACCTTTTTCCGACATTCCGGCATATCAGGGTTTGCAATGTGCATGTAAAAATTCCCACAAGTGTGGGGAATAAGAGCAAATGATTAGGGTGTGATTTCCTTGGGAAATGGTCAGTCAACAAAGGTTAATACAACCTGGTGAATTGGGACACAATGTGTCTTCCTAAGCTACGAGGAGTTGGGGACCTGAAAAATCGAACAAACTAATGATGTTTTATTAGAAAATGGTGGTGGTGCTTTGGAAATCCAAAAGACACACCTAAGGAAGTAGGTGATGAATCGTTGCTTTGGCGTTGACAATTATTTCTAGGGATGCCTTAGGAGCAATGAGGAGCATAAATGATACAAGGGAGATTTCATTAGGTAGATGCAATATATGTTAGAAGCTAGGGACAAAGTTAGCTCATGGAAACGTCTGTGGTTGGGTGACACTTTCCTCAAGGATCCATCTCAATACAGTTAGTGCTCCGGAAGCCACACTTGCAGAATCGGTGGAATGATTTATCTGTAAAAAGGGTTGTAATGTCAAATTTCAACATGAATGACATGAATTTCCAAATCATTGCCTCCTCTCCCCAAAGCAGTCCACAACAATTCACCAAAACCCTCATATTCTGCCGCTTGTACTCTCTCCTTAATGTACTTCTCAAAAAGCCATTTTACTTGTGGAGACCCGTTGTTGGAATTCGTGCCTCCCTTGCTAATCCAAACCCATTGCTAATTGCAGTTAATTTCTACATCGAGAATATTTATGTGGAATAAAGAAGAGGGAAAGCTATTCCTTAGAGATGTAGTGGAATTTTAAGAAATGATCAACAATTGTGGCCTCATAGAATTCAGGAAACACTGCTACAATTGCTTTTGGGGAAAGAACGAAGTAGGAGTAGCTTTTATCTATGAAAAGCTAGATAGAATATTGCTTCGAACAAATTACTCAGTTCTTTCCTTAACTCTAAAGTAAATTGCTTACCAATACTGACTTCAAACCCCAACCTGTTGCACTCCAATTTGACCAGCTCCTTGATTGGGGACCTAAACCTTTGAAAGTCTTGAACATGAGGTTTTAAGAATAAAATTGTGAGGAGATTGTAAAAAATTGGAGATTATAAAAAAATGGTTGGCATGAAATGGCATCCACCCAAAATTCAAAAGCTTCAAAAGGCCCTAAAGTTTTGAAATTTAGATGTCTTTGGTTTGGTTCTCCTTGAAGGTGGATTGACGAAAAAATAGATATGGTACAAGAACAACTTGAGTTAAATACAGATCACTTTGAAATTTAAGGGGAGGAAACAAAACTCAAGAGGGGTTCACCGTAGCACTCTCGAATGAGGATTCTTTTTGGTAATAAAGCCCAACACAAAACTGGATTGCCATGGTGATTCTTATAGAAAATTCTATTTTCTCAAAAACAATTATTAGGAGTGCGGAACAACCATTTCTAAACTTAAAAAGTAAGATGGCTTAATCTCCAACAACAAGGAGGAGGTCATCCATGGAGTTACTAGCTTTTACAACAGCTCTAGGAAGAGTGCAACCAGTCTCCTTCAAATCTGATTCTCCCCATGAAATCTAAATCAACAAGAGAGAAAACAACTCCTCCAAAAAGAAGTCACCTCTGAGGAAATTGCTAATATTGTAACAAGTCTAAGCCCAAACAAGTTCCTTGGACCCAATGGTTTTCATGCTGAATTTTTTAAAATACAGGGGCACATAATGGGTTCGGAAATGACAAGTAGCAAAAGACATCTCTCATAGGAAATCAATAATGCAGTCTCTTAACGATAATGCGATCTCTTAACATTCGTCACTCTAATTTCAGATAAGAAACTCTCCAGCATCAACTATATGCCTAATAACCTTTGCAATGTATCTATAAGGTGTTCTCTGCACCATCAACTATTGGCCTAGTAGCCTTTGCAATGTATCTATAAGGTTATAAGCAAAATCTTTGATAATATACTTTAAGAGGTGCTCACCAGCATCATTAGCTCTGTCCAGGATGCCTTTCTACAAAACGGAAGCAGTTTCACAAAGGCTTTAATTGCGCATGAGCTTATCCATGGTAAAAAAAGAATGAGCCTTTTGTTTAAAAATATACCTCCATGAGGCCTTTGACAAATTAAATTGAGAATTTTTAATCAATGAACTTCAAATATATACATACTCCTTAATGATACCTCTTACTTTAAGGGCAGAAATGGGCTTCGATATGGAAATCCCTTATCCCCATAACTCTTTCTTATAGCCATGGAGTGTTTTAACAAAGCTTATATAAAAGAAATATATAGGTTTTGATCATCGTGAATCACTCAAGTTTAAATTACACACTCCCATGCTTAGTGTTAATTTTCATGCATGTTAATACAGGAGGTGGCTACCTGCTCAAAACCTACTTATTGAACAGAGTGTTTAATACGCCAAAAAAAGAAGGAATGTACAATTTATTCAAAACTTCAGGTATCATGAAATCAGAGCTGTAGCTGCCTTGCTACGGTTATTGAACACACTGTTCATTCATGCTGAGGTATTGAAAGGTTAATTTGGAGTCTTAATCATAAAGGTGCATTCACAGTGCGCTCATTTTATGAATCCCTGACAAGTTCCAGCAATGGCCAGGCTACGGTCACTTCTTGAAGTGCTTGGAAAGTCCTGGTTCCACAAAGAACACAAGCTTTTGGGTGGTTGGACATCCCGGCTAAGATAATGTTCATCAATTCCTTGATGAGCCAAGGAGTTGATGCAAATAAAAATTGGGGTTGTTTAATTTTTTATTTTATTTATATTTTAAATTTTTATCTTAGGAATAAGAAGAGCACTAGGATAAATTAAGTAGGAGGACGGAGGATTTTGGTGCTTGAGTTGTTAAGTGGGACGATTTTGGTGTGTGATTGTTAAGTGGGAGGCTTTTGGGGGAATAGATTAGGAACTAATCTTTAGGGAAGGATTTTGGGAGGGAATAAAGATTCCCGTGAGAGGAAATAGGGAGATAGATGTGCGAGAGGAAATAGGGAGATAAGCATGAGAGAGAGAGAGATCAGGGAAAGATGTGCGTGAATTTTTAGAGAGAGAACTTATTTTTATGGGTTCTTATTTATTTATTTTCTTCTAGGTGTAAATAAGTTCTTATTTACTTATTTATTTTCTTCTAAGTGTATTTAAAGGGAAGATGCCACTCCTTGTAAAGAAAAGAGAGAATTGGATTTTAATTAAGAATTTGGATCTTGTGAATGGATCTTTTGGGCTGGACTCCCTTGGAAACTCTGATAGTGGGTATATTCTCTAACCTTTTATTATTATTTTTATTTTAATTATTTTTTCCCTCCATCTTCCCTGCATCAGTTGGTATCAAAGCAAGTAAGATCCAGCTATTGCAATGTCACTGAAAGCTAATCCCGTGGATGATCGGTTGGGGCAAGTTTTAGAAACTTTGACCAAAGTCATGGAGGATGTTCGAAGGGAATTTGGTGAAATGAATTAGTGGTTACAACAGTTGGAGAACAATCTTCATCACGAAGACGGTGTTTGCAATCATGAAGATCCGACACTAGATTTCGTTGTAGAGATGAATCGAGACCCACGACTAACTAAGGGTGCTGATCCTGAATGTGACGATCACATTGTGATGCAAGAACCATGCTATGAGGATCAACCACATAATCTTGGTATTCAGCTCGATCTTCCCAAGTTTTATAAGGAACTTGAAAAAGAAAAAGATATCACAATTGAGCCTGATATCCCTGTGTTCTACTTCGAGATGAGCACGAAGTATTTGATGAATCAATTTATTAAAGAAATTGAAGAAAAAGTACCAAGGCGCATGGTGGAACTTATTTGATTGGCCTCTTCAAGTTGGTATAATCTCGAGGTCGAGCTTCTCCCAACCTTGGGAGAATGATGCAAATAAAAATTGGGGTTGTTTAATTTTTTATTTTATATATTTTTTTAATTTTTATCTTAGGAATAGGAAGAGCTCTAGGATAAGTTAAGTTGGAGGGGAGAGGATTTTGGTGCGTGAGTTGTTAAGTGGAAGGATTTTGGTGTGTGATTGTTAAGTGGAAGGATTTTGGTGAACAGATTGGGAACTAATCTTTAGGGAAGGATTTTGGGAGGGGATAAAGATTCCCGTGAGAGGAAATAGGGAGATAGGCATGAGACAAAGAGAGATAAGGGAAAGATGTACGTAACTTTTTAGAGAGAGTTTATTTTTTATGGGTTCTTATTTATTTATTTTTTTTCTTCTAAGTATTTTTAAAGGGAATAGGTCCCTCATTGTAAAGAGAAGAGAGATGCGAATTGAGTAAGTTGATCTTGGGAAAGAGCTTTTTGGGGTGGACTCCCTTGCAAACCCAGAGAGAGGGTATATTCTCTCCCCATTTATTATTTTTTTTATTTTAATTATTTCTCCCTGCATCAGGAGTCCAAGCTCTAGAGATACCAAAACTTTGCATTATGGGTAAAAAAAGGAGCAGAGACATTTCCATATCTGCTTTTTCATAATGATGTAGCAACATAGGTACAACGCTATTTCCTTCAATCCCTTGGTTTTGCATGGGTGGTCCTGTAAATGTCCAATACATAATTCAGCAATAGCTCCTCCCTTACCATCTCTTGTGTGCATGTTATGGAGATTGGCCATAATCACAATTTTATGGTCATCATGGTTATAAAGAAACAAAAGGACTTTTATTAAAAAAAAAAAAGACTTTTCAATGATGCTATACAAGAACTTTAGGGAGATGATTGTTTTCTGGGCTACAACATAGGAAAGGACTATGGGGTTATCAGCTGTTGATTTCTTTATCAGTGTAAATCCGTTGCGGAATATGCCAACTGAGAAACGTTGAAACCCTTAACTGGTCCTCACTTCTTGAAGGAACTGAAAAAATTAAATCTTGACGGGAGTTATGTAAAGTCATGGGATTGGGCATGAATATGAGATTTCGTAGAGATCATATTGACATTCTTGGGCTCAACATGCAGCTGCAAAGGGAAACGCAGCGTAAGCCAATGGGCCATTAATCTCTGAAATTTGGAACCGAGTTCTTCCATCATTGCCGGTAGGGATTTTGTAATGTTATCACATGAGCTACTAAGGTTGGTACCCGTGGAAATTACCATATATCTTGTAAAATATTTTGGATATCTGTTCAGGCTTGAAAGTTGAACTTAGGTGGGTTGGCCATGTGCAGCGCCAACCCAGTACAACACATGTTAGGGAGTGCACCTAGGTTCGAGTGGAAGGCTAAAAGGGCAACGGGTAGGCTCAAAAGGACATGCTTGGATGTAGCAAGATAAGATATAGAGACGTATGGCCTCACTAAGGGTATCGTCCTTGATAGGGTAGAGTAGCAGACCAGGATTCGTATAGCTGACCCCAAATAGTTGGGAAAAGGCTCTAATGATGATGATGATGATGATGATGATGATTTGTTCAAGGTTGAAGGTGCTTCCTAAACTGTTTCCAAGAGCATTGTATGATGTTGTGGACTCATAGGCACAAGAATGGACTATTGATCTTTTATCTAATTATTTTTATTTTGTGAAGATGTAAAGCAATTATGCTTGTATATTTGAAACAATAAAGTACAATTAACAATAAAAAAGAAAAAGATAAAGAAAAAAGAAAAAGATAAAGAAAAAAGAAAAATTCCTATCATAGGTTGCGGAGTCTACATGGCATCTCATGCTAATCTCGACTTATAATGAGCAACACAAATTTCTAGTTTCTTAAGGACTAAATGATTGAGGAAATTGCTAGGTTTAGGTGAGGAAGACACTAAGGAGGACACCCCAAAATTCTGTATAATTTCTCCTAAAAATGAGAAAGTATTGGTCCTCTTTTAACTCTTGCTCCTAAGGCCCTACTTTGAATTCCATGAGGAATGGAAATGAATCAGATGGCGATGCTACTTATAAAAAATTTTAGATCGCCCTACTGGTTGATGAAGAGATCAAATAAAATTCAACAAGTTTTGGTTCAAATCCCAATTATTCAAACTTTTCTCCTTCCATTCATGTTTCAATTGTTAATGATAAAATTATTTCATATTTTTTCTTTCGTTTCCACATCAAATTTGTCCTAGTTTTTGGTGGGTAGGTTGGTTGAAACCAACAACCTCAAAGTTGCCATAGCAAGTGCATTCCACTGGAGATATAAACTTGAATCCGTTGATTGTTATCGGATTACGCTGATTTACTTGAGTTTAAATCCTTGTATGGGAGTTTTCGAGTGGTAGATCCCTATAGAAAATCCTATGAATCTACCATTTCTTTTTTTAGCTAATGATATTCATTTGTGAGTGTACTAGAGAAATTTCATTTGTTTTCCTTTTCTTTTGTTATTGCTATGTTCTTTTTTGACCTTATAAAGATTTTAAATGAAAATGTGAAACAAATCCTTGAACCAGTGATGATTTTCTGATTTTTAACGTTTGGGTGAATAAGGCTTGCTTTATCTTTTAGTAGAATTTGTATTCACCTTTCCAGTATTAGCATCAAGGAAACATCATCACATTGGTTTAATGTTTAGGGGTGACCAATGACTTCTACCTTGACCAATTGATGGTGGTCATCTTGTGAAATTTCAAAACGTTGGATGGATTTGTGCCAACCATTGGTAGATTTGTGGAAATTGCTGGATGTAGAGCACCCCTTACTGTTGTTTTTTGTGTTTCTGAACTAATTATTGATTGCGAGAGCCTTATGGCTTCCCCTTGATCCCCATGGCGCTTTGAAGCTTCCTCACAGGTACCATGTTGAGTAAAAGATATTACTAATAATTGATTTCTCTAAGCATAATTTTGGAAAAATTCCCTCAGCTATGGTGATATAAGAATTTAGTGACCACAATACCCTTATGATATGTGCTAACCATTAATAAAGAAATGCATTGTACTTGTGTGACTGTTATCTAAAGAAGAACTATATGAATACAGATACAAGGTCTGGAAGTAAGGGATCTTTTATTGGAGGAGTATCTGGTGGTATCCTGATGGCAACAGTAAGTGATACTCTGCTGTTTTATTTTTTTCTTTTTTAGTAAATTTTTTGTTGTGTATACATCTATGCAAAGGGAAATTCTTCCTAAGCATATAGTGCCACATGAAGTTTTAGATTTTTTTTTTCTTTTCCTCTTTTTGGTCTCTGATTCAAGTATGACTTGTATCCTTTTGATTCTGTCCCACAAAATTTCAAGTCTTTTACAATGGCTTACTAAGTTTTGGATAGGTTTTTATATGTTAAATGTGAAAGTCTGCCTTTGCTAAGAAGAATGTTTTGCCGAGGAGGAACACAAAAAAATTTAAGCATCCTGAGTGGAAGAAACCTACTGTATTAAGCTTTGTTTGATCTCTCTTAATCTAGTGTCTATTTTCTTTTTCCAGTCAGATAGCTATGATTTAGTTACCAAAAGGAAAAAGAAAAATTAGCTATAATAGGTGGTTGAATGTCATATGTAGTATAAAATGATGCAGGACAATATTAATATTATTTTTAAGTTTTACTCAATTTCAAAGGATGTATAGTTTGATTTTAGGTTTAGGGTTTTTAAATTTTTTAGGTATTCTATATTTTTCTTTATACTTTTTTTTACAATTCACTGGTAATTATTTGTAATTACCATTCACGGGTACTATTCACGGGTTATTGTTCATAGGGTTATTGCTAGAATTTTTAATAAGGGTATTCTAGACTTTTATGCGTAAGATAGGACATGGGAGTTAATTTCTCACTTATATGGACAATTAAGTATCCTTTGAACATATATAGAATATAGTTAGAGGTGCATGAGGCCTTTTGGCTCATTCCATGTGATTTTTAGAATTGAAAGAGAAATAAAAGCTTAGGCTCTTGGAACCCTTGCTTCAGGTGAGGAGGAAACCCTAGGTTTCTCCAAGTTATTGTTGTGTTTGGCCTGAAACATTCTTGTTGATTTTAGTGTGTTCTCAATTTCTCTAGTTCAATTTGGTATAAGAGTTCAGGTTTCTTTAACAACAATGCCGGGAAACTATACCTGAGTCTAGGGTTTGCTGATTTTGGGCCAAGTTTTTCCGAGTCAGTCTAGATCTTGCTGATTTCAAAAAGGTTTAGTTGATTCTCTACATAGGGTTTGTGATTTCGGTGAATCTATGGCAGCAAGAAGAGGACGTGGAAGGGGGTTTTCATAGACTTACTTTGTGATCCTAAAGACAAAGAAATTGAAGAACGTAAACAACAAATTCAACAGCTAGTGCAACAGTTTGTGAGCATTATTCATGGTGAAGAAGGTGATTTTTCGGCCCAAGAAGATGCTGAATACAATCCTTTTCACCTCTATGCTCTATGTGAATAGTTGAGTCAAGAGAAAAGTGATAGAAAACCTAGACGCAAGGAATATCACTATAAAGTTTTCGATTTGAATGAGGACATTCTTGATTTTGACGCTGATTGTATCGAAAATCAGCGGCTTATAGATTGGGATCTGCCATCAATCTTTGATATATACTTAGATGAAAACAAGATCTTTTAATAGATACAAGATTTCATTGTTGAACTGATCCTCGACAAAGAAAAAGATAGAGATTCCAAGGATAATCAATAGGTGACGGTGGTTTGACTATTGAATCCAGTGCCCATCTCAAACATGCACATGTGGAATGTTCTAGAGCTGATCTTGGGTAATTTCAGCACGGTTATGTGGCTGAACCAGTGGTTTAAAAAGGGATCGGTGACCCCGATCGGGCATCTTAAAAACCCATCCAGATCGGCGAATCGGCGATCCGGATCGGGAATCGACTGAATCGGTCGGATTAAGCTTTAAAAAAGTTCCTAGCATCATTGCACTAGGCTTGGTGTGAGTGAATGTATTTTGTTGACCCTGATTGCCTCCTTTATCTTTTATTTGTATGCTCATAGCTAATGAAATTAAACCCCGAAATTGAAATACTTGACCTAAGACAAGCTTAGTGTCACGACCCCGCCCCCTTACCCTTGCCGTACTAGCCGGCGGGCAGCAGGGGTAAGGGGGCGGGATTGTAACACTTAGTGAATTTATATTAGATATGAAGAGTGGATGAGAAAGAATGATGCAATTATGAGTTGGTTCTAAATAGAGGACAAGGAACATGTTTCTCAACAATGCTGAAGAAATTTGGGACACTCTGAAAGAAACATATTCATCACATAGGAATATCTCTCAGATATATGAATTGTTTGAGAAAATGTTTCAATTGTAACATGGTAATAAGAGTTTGAGTGATGTTATAGTGCCCTGAGAGGAAGTGGGAAGAACTAAATTTGCATCAGCTTATATTTAGTGATGTGGAATGATAGAGGAAGCAGGATGAAGAATTCAGAGTTTCCAAATTTTCATCGGGTCTTAATCCTAAGTATCTTCCAACTCGTGAACAGATTTTGGCAAGCAATGAGCTACCTTCCCTCAATAATGTATGTGCACGCATTCAACTGTTAGTATATCTTCCCTTCTGATGCCATCTTTTGACTTGCGTGTTAGAGATGGATCGACGTTGAATACATTATGGGGAGTAGTGATATAGGCAGAGGTTAGGGACGTGGTCGTGACTCAGGAAGAGGCCGTGGTAGAGATGATTGAGGCAGGGGTTGTGGTACTCCAAAGTATATGCATTATGCTTGTACAAAGCATACAGATGATAAGTGCGGGGATAAGGTTGGTAAGCCTTCTTGGGCAAATGACGTTACTTATACATCTTAAGAGTGATGATATTTGTCTAGATGGATCTAGTGATTATCAACCACAGTCAAATTCTGCTGGTGACTCTGTTGTGCTTTCATGACAAGAATATAATAACCTTTTTAAGCAAGTACAACAACCTACAATCCACTATTCCACTTCCATTGCCACCCTTGCCAACTCAAGTACTTCTTTACTTTTTACATCTCAGAGATCTACTCCTTCGGTTATTGACTCAGGAGCTTCTAATTGGAAGGCTGGTGAGTCCTCTGTTGTTGTATCTCTAGATAGGTGTATTTTTAATTCCTCTGTTACTACCGTTGTCTATCGTGTGCGAACCGGGTACAGTTATGCCTACTTTATTTGTGTTCCTTGTCCTCTATGTTCCATGGTTTCCTTTGAGTTTTTTGTACGAGTAAATCAACCAAATCTCTTCCTATTCTGTAACCTTTTATCCTTCTCCTTTTTTATGACATGATCGGTTACGTCATCCTTCCCTCAATAACTTGAAGTTGTTATCTCCTTTTTTAGGGTCTGTGTCTACTTTAGCATGTGAGGGTTGTCAGTTAAGCATGCAGCATAGGGTGTCATTTCATCATGGAATTGATAAACAGAGATCTGTTTCATCTACATATGTTCATTATGATATGTGGGGCCCTGCTGGTGTACAACATTTGTCTAGTCCTAGATATTTTGTTACTTTTGTGGATAATTATTCACTAATAACATTATTATTTCAAATAAAGGATAGATATAATACTTTCTCCATTTTGAAATTATTTCATGAGGAGATTCAACCTAATTTAGTAAGAATTTGTATGTTTTATGTTCTAATAGTGCTAAATACTATCTTTCTAAAGAGTTTCAAAATTATTTTAGTCAAAATGGAATTTTACATCAAATTTCTTGTGCGCATACTCCTCGATAGAATGAAATGTCTACTTGAAGTAGCCTGAACTCTATTAATTAATGTGCATGTTCCAAAAGTTTAATTGGGAGATGCCCTGTTGACCTTATGTTTTTTAATTAATCATGTGCCCTCTTTAGTTTGAATAAAAAAACACTACACGCTGTGCTCTTTCCTGATACTCCAATATTTGTTGTTTCTCCTCAAGGGTTTGGGTGTGTATGCTTCGTTCATATATTAGATACTGATAATGATAAGTTGGATTCTCAAGTTATCAAGTGTGTTTTTCTATGGTATTCATGCTTCTAGAAGGTCATCATTGCTAACATCCTGGTTCATGAAAGAATTTGTCTGTGTTGATGTTACTTTTTTTTAAAATACTCCTTATTTTTTAAATGAGGGTTATATGCTTGATGTAGATTCCTTTATCCAGCTCCAGAAGAAGCTTAAAAATCCTCATCTTCTATAGCTCCTTTTCCTAATCTTGTTGATGCTTTTTCATCGTCTCAGTTACCTAGACTGCTGAACCTATTACATCTATATATCATGATATCCCTTAGGAGCGGCCTATAAAGGTTTACACAAGAAGGAAAGTATAGGATGGACCATAGTTGTTGGAAATGCCTGGAAACCCGAATAGTTTTAGGAACTGGAATCGCGGCCGGATAGAAGATTCCTGTCTTAGGAATCATTTTCCATACATTAGGAATCGCTAGGAACGATATTCCTAGTTTTTGAGAATCGTGTTTTACCGAAATAGAACCAAGTTTCATCCACCTATGGAATCCAGATTTTGTCCTCCTTGGAATCGGGATTCCCATCCCCCTGGAGTCGACACTCGGGGTCAAGATTCTTTAATATGGGGAGTCGAGCTTTCAACATCTATAGAATCGAGTTTCTGACATATGTGGAACATAGATATGTTGTTGTTTCGAATCATGATTTTAACATATTTGGAATCAAGTTTTAAAGTATATAAATCAGAGTTCTATGCCAGTTTGAGATCGAGATTTACAATAATATGGGCTATGGTATGAATTTGATGACCCCTACCAAGACTCAAGATTTCATTTTTATGGAGAAAGAAGCCACAAGCACATCTTGAGCCTCATCAACTTTAGAACCTATATTAGATGTCTCTTATTAGAAGGTTTCTCGAATTTTAAAGTGATTGTGTTGACTATTGAACTTATGGTCATTATATACAAAAGACAAGTATTCCTAAATTGTGATTTTGACTTCATTATTGTAAAGACAAAATTGGATTATGTCTACGCCATGGTCTTACTTTTAATTGTATGTGTTGTGTTTACCAATTATATTTTAAATTTAAAGTAAAGGCCATCCAGGGTGGCACAAGAAAAATAATGAAACCCTGCAACCACTAGAAGTATTCGAAGGAAGATTTCTACTCCAATTGACATGGAATCAAAGATTTAATCCTCGCTTGAATCCATATTCGATATATTTGGGAACGTCTACATGCAATTAGTGGGTTCAAGTTTTCAAAGATGTGTTTCGAAATTAAGGAGTCGAGTTTCCTTGGTTCCAATAAATGGTTTCTAAAGAAGTGTTGAATCGAGATTCCGAAATTAAGGGATCTAGTTTCCTTGGTTCCGAAAAATGGTTTCCGTAGAGATTCCTTAACGGAAACGCAAAATCAGGTTTTGGAACTGGAACCATGAGGTCGGTGGAGAGATTTCGGTAACTATGGGATGGACACCCTCCACCTACTCAGCCAGCCACTCAATCATCGTCCTTTTCTATAGTTCCACTTCCTGCTTCTAAATCACATTCTGTGTCTGGTGATGATAATGTACATGTCGTCTTCCATAAAGGTACAGGTCTTGTGCTCAACTTCTCATTGCTCATTTTGGTACCTTCAGAAATTATCAAAGTTTTTCTTTAGGTCTTTCATTTGTTTGTATCCCTATGTCTTATCAATAAGCAAGGTTAACATTATAAAAAAAAAAAGTCTTATCAATAAGCCCTTTCTCATACTAGGTGGAAGAAAGCAATGGAAGAGGAAATAGATGCACCCAAATTGAATGATACATGGGAGCTCACCGAGTTACCAGCTAGAAAAAGGACTGTTGAGTGTCGCAGGGTTTATGCAATAAAATATCAACCTAATGGAACCATTGAGAGATTAAAAGCCCCTTGGTTGCCAAAGATACACCCAAAACTTTGGCATTGATTACTCTGTAAGTTTTGTTCTTGTTGCTAAACTTAATTCAGTGTTAGTCATATTTTGTAGCAGCAAACAAGGGCTGGCCACTGTTAAAATGAGTGTAGCAGAGATGATGATGTTGAGATGGATGAGTGGCAAGACAAGAAGGGATAGAATCCGAAATGAATCCATTTGGAAAAGTTTAGGTGTGGCACCAATAGGCGATAAGATGAGATATAGTAGACTTAAGTGGGCTGGCCATATGTGGCATCGACCCAATACAACACCTATTAGGAGGTGCGAGTTAGTTCAAGTAGAAGGAGTTAGTTCAAGTAGAAGGATTGAAAAGGGCAAGGGATCGACTGAAAAGGACGTGGTTGGAAGCAGTTCAAAAAGATATGGGGACTTATGGCCTCATTGAGGGTATGACCTTAAATAGAGTAGAATGGCGGACCAGGATTTGTGTAGCTGACCCCAATTAATTGGAAAAATGCTATGATGATGATGAAACAAGGCTGGCTACTGTGGAAGCTTGATGTGAAGAATGCCTTCCTCTATGGTGACTTATAAGAGGAGGTGTATTTGGAGCAGCCACATGGGTTTGTTACTCAAGGGCAATTAGAGAAAATCAGAGAAAGTGTGTAAGTTGAAGAAAGCCATTTACAGTTTGAAGCAGTTCCAACGTGCAAGGTTTAAGAAATTTGTCGCAATTGTTGTGGCATATGGATTTCTATACGGCCATGTAGATCAGGCGGTGTTTATTTGGAAACAAAAGTTTAAGATAATTGCCTTAGTTGTATATGCTGATGACATTATCATATAGACAATAGACAATGATAAAGAAGGAATCAATCATTTGAAGAGACATCTAAAATAATATGTTCAGACAAAGGATTTGGATAAGGTGTTTTCTAGGAATTAAAGTAGCCAGATGAAAGCATGGCATTAGCTTGTCCCAAAGAAAGTACATGACTGATTTGTTAACAAAAACTGGAACATTAGGTGCTAAACTAGTCGATACTCATATGCATCTGAATACAAAATTGTGGGCTGATAATGGGGAATTGTTTGAGGATCTAGGAAGGTACAAAAGACTAATAGGCAGGCTAATCATCTGACACTCATTAGGCCTAATATTGCTTTTGCCGCAAGTGTAGTGAGTCACTTTATGCACTCTCCTAAGATTCCTCACTATGGTATATGAAGGGAGCTCTAGGTCGATGTCTGATTGCAAGCCAAATAATCATTTGATCATTGAAAGTTACCCTGATGTTGATTGGGCAGGTTCTTAATCTGACTGGCGGTTTACTACATGCTATTATACATTTATTGGTGGAAATGTGGTATACGGTGAAGTAAGAAACAAAATGTTATGGCTAGATCTAGTATAGATGCAAAATATAAAGCATTGATAAATACTACATGTGAGTTGATGTGGTTGAAGATACTGGTACATGGTATGGAGTGTACTGTAGTTGAGCCTATGAATATGTATTGTGGTAATAACGCTGCAACCTATATAGCCTGTAATCTATTGTTTAATGAGAGTACTAACATATTGAAGCTGACTGTCACTTTATTTGAGAGAAGGCTTCTAGTAAGCAGGTGTCTACTCCATATGTGAAATCTACGGCACAGTTGGTAAACATCTTTACAAAGCCCTTGGTCCTAATCTGCTCCAAACAATTTGTTCCAAGCTGGGAATTGGTGACATTTATGCTCCGGCTTTAGAGGGAGTATGAGAAGACCTTTTATATTTATTTCTCTATATATCCTATTTCCAGTCTATGTGCCCAGTAGTTGTTTCACTTTCTTGTAGTTATTAGGACCTATATATCCCATTTCCAGTTTGTATGGGCAGTATTATCATTTTTCCAGTTTGACAGGTGCATGAGGTCTATTGGACTCTTAAGCCACTCTATATTAAACTCTCTTCTCTTTCAATCTCTCTTCCCCCTCTCTCTCTCTC
>NW_006499617.1:5811641-5827324 GCF_000471905.2 Amborella trichopoda | reverse complement strand
TATATATATATATATATATATATATATATATATATATATAGCCCACTAGCTCATATGTTAGTGATTATATTCTTTTGATACCCTTGCGATCTATGCCTATTAATGTAAAAGTAAATCACTATAAAATTACATGGATGATTATTTGTTCGTACATTAATTTACACACATGTATCATCCTTTCTAGCTATCTCTTATCTTCAAGAATTAAAATATTTACATCCAAAGTAAAAATTTTGCACAGCCAGGCAAGACCAAGGCTAGTAATTACCATCAAGCCACACTTGGGAGTAAGGCTCTGATCGCAATCAGGGCTAGTAATTACCATCAAGTCACACTTGGGAGTAAGATGCTTGCATCATCAAGTGAGTGTTTGCATCCCAGATGTAAAATCGCACCATGTGGTAAAACTAACTACCGTCGCTGCCCAAAGTGACACATAATCACATTGCCTACACTTCACCAATGTGTATCATAACATCACTTCACAAAAGTTCAGGGAAAAATCATGGCTTAAGAGAATAATTAGTAGATGGGGCCTTGCAGGTTGTGTTCTGCTCTGCGAGTTACCCCAAAAACATATATTATAGTAAAAAAACGATGCCCGGATACGAATTTATGCCCTCTAAAAGTTTTCGGGTTTGAGGTCCCACTGTCCCCGTAAAGCCGAGGTGGTACACAGTTTTTGTACGATTGCATGGCAGTCACATAGATGTGGAGCAGCCGTAGCTACAGCCACACAAAAATGCTATGGCCCTCGCATGTGTGACACCACACTTGCGGTCCCACACATGCCAGTCCACAAATGTGGTAACATACTTGGTCCCACACATTTCAATTCAAATGCGTGGTTCCACACATTTTATATGATACTCTAGTCCAACATGTGTGGCCTCTTTTTTTACATGATGGTGCTAGACCACAGCTGTATTGGTCTTGTAGGACCATCTCGTTAAAGTGGTCTGCACGAATACATTGTCACTGTGGTCTAGGGGGAGCAATTGGGCATCATGATCAAGCAAGATCATTTGCGCGCAGGGATCCTGCAGGGCCACCTACTCACAGTGCTCTTGCACCAAGGTTTTGACCGCTAGTCCACCATGCACAAGTGCACCAATAGTGTACCACGTGGATCGCCACGATGGGCCGCACAATCAAGAGTGCGTCTATACCCTCGCAATGTCCATTCTCGGGTGCCCTAAGGTCTATATGGCCTCTCAAGGTCCAATTTTTCCAAAAAAAACATTAATGAAAACCCAAAAATATGCCAAAAAAACTCTCCAAAAACTAGTGTTATTTATTTATTTATTTCTTCTACCAATCACATGCACTATCAAATCCAAGAGGTAAACCTCCATCAAAAGAGCTCTGACACTAGTGTCGGGTCTATCGGTTAAATCCCAGTTAAAAACACAAAATCATAAGGATTAAATAGAGATTATATACCTATTTCGAATCTGATTACCCTCTTATGGTTTGTGCCGATTTTCTCTTCTTTTTAACTTATAGTTCCTCGTTGTCGAGAATTTGATGCCTGCAATCTGAGGTTGGCTTTTACCCTGCAATTCTATGTGAAGTTTAGAGTTTAGGAATACTTTTTTTTTTTTTTACAATATTACAAAGTTTTATTGCTCAATAATATATTATAACAATATTAAACATGAACCAGTTCATCAATGATAATTGTCTCAGCCAATGACACCCCAAACTTAATTAAACCATCTGAAATCTCATTTGCCTCCTGATAGACATGATTGAAAGCGAGAGAAAGTCCTTGACTTAGATCTACTATCTCAGTGCAAGATCTACTCTCTCAGTGCAATTGAATAAAACTGCCACTGAGGCTTTGAAATTTTGTTGCACTAATTTGTGGCATTCTGGGAATTGCCTTCCACCATAATTGTAACCCCCTCAAATTTCCATTTAATACATCTTAGACCCTACAATACTCCCCCAATACCAGCTCGACCCAGATTACCAAAAGAGCTGCCATTAAAATTTAGTTTGAAAGAGCCCACTCCTGGGGATGACACTTTACCAAAAGAGCTGCCATTAAAATTTAGTTTGAAAGAGCCCACTCCTGGGGATGACACTTACCTATGGCTTTGAGCTTCCATGATTTATTTGTGATCACATTTCTCAGATTTACCTAGATATCTACCTTAGACATACATCTTCACTTGTTATTGAAAACCAATTCTAGACTCCATACAAAATGCTCCCTTTGATTGCCTCCATACTACCAGCTCTTTCCATCAAAGTTCAATCCTTAAACTGCAGGTTGCAGTCTTTTGGTGTAGCTTCAGAAAGAAATGAAAATGGGTAATAAATAGACCTAATATATCTATAAATGGAGGGTAACAAGGTCAGCTGCGGATGGTAACACGAGAATGATGGCTTCTTGCTCGTAAAAATGCTTACGAACCCAAAACAATGGCGGTCTTAGAATCTATAATGCAAAGGGAGAAAAGGAAGACTATACTAGCAATGAATAAAAAACATTTTTCTCTATATTGGATTCACTGGAAAAAAACGGGCGATCTAACCGCTAACCGCCCAGTTAGATCAGAACCGGCTACTGACCGATTTCGGTTTTGGGCTGTTTTGGTGATCGACCGGTATTTAAAAAAAATAAATAAAAAATGTATATAAATTGTCAAAAAGAAAGAATTTGGTTTGTAATGCATTTTTTAATATTCTTTACATTATGGTAAAGATTAAAAATTGTTGTGGCCATTAATACTCACTTTTATATTTTCTCATTTTATTAAATTTTTTAAAAATGCCCCTAAATACAAATCGATTGGTTAAAATCCATTTTTTTTATTAATTTTTAACTTCATTTGAATGTGTTTTTTTTAATCATTCTTTATATGCTTTTCTTATGTTAGTTTTTGTATCTTTTTTTTTTTTTAATACTTTTTTGACCGCTCGGGACTTGCCCGTTTAGAACGGCAGAATCGGCCAGTTTACTGGTTAGACCAGTTAAACCGCTTCTGCGCCCATGTCCGGTTAACCGTTCCAGTTCAATTTTACAAATACTGATTGGATTTGATTGAATTTATGCCTTCTATTTTTCTTGGTCAAATTGTCCTCTTCCTCCCGCCCTCCTCTCTATCTGTGTTAAGTCTCTCTTTTCATATGACAATATTATTATCTTACTTAATAATAAACTATTAAACCAATAAGAATAATTTTGTTTATAATAATCAATATTCAATAATTTAATGATTACGAATTCTTTATTACCTTTCAAGCTGCTATTTAGATAGCAGGGAAAACCCAAAAAGACATGGATGGAAACAATGAAAAGAGATACGGTGACTTGTGTTATGAGGGTGTAACTATTGATAGAGCATAATGGCGGAATAAGACTGGTACAGTCTATCACAAATACTTGGGTCACACTATTCTATCGTATGATCATATATCAGTGGGGCTCACATATGAACAATGACGGTCAATTTTGACAAACAATGCATTTAACAAAGAAACAGCGTTAAGTTGGAAAGCCAATTCGATTCACAAAGAAAAGAGAATGTAAGTGTTTCATAAAACACCCAAAAAATTGAATGCCATTGTTCTGTAGAATCATAAAAAAAGACAAGAATGTAATGGGCAAGGGTAATGTAAACAGATGGTAGAATGAGGTGTCATGAAAGTTGAAAAGGTTTCCATTTTTTAATATTGGAGCTCAATTGTGAGGGAACAGCAGCTGACCACGCCGACAAGTCAGGAGGAGGCCCAGTGAGTGCGAGATAATTCAAACTCTCCCCTTCTTCCATTTTCCTCCAGCTTAGCTGAGAATCCATTGCAATCATAATGTGAGGTTTATTTGTTTATTTGTATTTTATTTATCAATAAATAAACATAAGAACAAGGCATCAAACAATGCTTGGTGTCAAAAACTGAGAATTAGAATATTTCAATTGCCCATTCCTTTTGTCACTTGTAGTCATGGAAGTTTTCTCTCAAATAAAGGGGTCACTTACATTTCCAGGAAATGATGTGCATAATGCAGTGATTGTGGGATTGTAGACTGAGACACCTTCAGAGCATGAGAAGTAAATGCTGTAATTTTCATCTTCAGAGCTGCATGCTTCAGCATGAGCACCACCACAGTTAACCATTATACGTCCATTGGGCATTAGCCTCTTCTCAAGTTCTAACCATGTGGAAACCTATATCATGTGAGCAAACAAAAGGGAATAGTTTGGTTTCAGTTTGATTAAATAATGAATATCAACATCATGCAAAACCAAATACATTCTCGACATTGACATATACCACAGCAAAATAAATAACTAAGAAGCCAGATACTGATGAATTTCTCCTTGTGCCAGGTAATATCATAATTTGTCAAATTAGTTTGATGGTCCTAACATAAATGGAATTCATTATCAAATAATAATAACTATGCTTATAGAGAATCGTCAAATAAAAACCCTATTGAGAAGTCCATGTCCACGATATTTCTTATTTCACTTGTTACCTGCTCATTATGATTTTTCCCCTAGACAATTATTTCAAGCACAGTATCTATCAGTAACGAAAATGCATATCATTTCTCCAGAAGGAAAATGGAATGTCTTATGCTACAGTTCTGATTGATGCCTCACATGAACATGAAATTGGAACATAAAGAATGTGGAAATTTTTTTTCAAATATTTCCCTGGTAAATGCAAGTATTCAGAACTCCTAGATACAAAGTATGGTAAGCAATAAAAATTTAGTATGAGTCATTAATCAATCCATGATCCTCCTCCATGAAGGCAAGGGTGACAATGTACATCGAGGCACACACGCTAAAACAGTTGGGGATGTTGATTCAAGGTTATTCTAGATTGCCTCTAGAGTGGAGTATTTAGTCCTTGTTCAATAAATGATTCTTTAGCCATAATGGGAGTAATATGAAGTTGATATATCTTCTCACTCTTACTGGTGTTCCTTCTGCTCATATTTTTTTGCGTATGAGAGCAACCTGTGACTACAATGATCTTTTTTTCCTTTTCCTGGTAAATGATAGGACCTTCATCAATAATCAAAAAGAAATTAGACGAGTACAGAGAATCTGAGAGTTGATGGCCATTGAATTTCTGGGGGCAATCATCTTATCTTTCAAATCCTAGATCACTTGCTTCATTATTTGCTAGCCTCGATACTAAAGAATATGTTCCCTAGAGATAAAAGTCAATTCACTGGTGCTCATATCATGTTTCACGCCCATGATTTCCACAAAGAAGTGTTGTCATCTTCATGGGACAACTGACCCGGCCCTCTAACATCTCATAAGTGCCAATCTGGTGATAGCCCTTTGTCACCCACAACTCCTAAAAGATCGGTTCAGGACACAAAATTGCAAACTCTAGCCAATAAGGCTTTAGCTTCTGATCTAGTAGAGCCAGTCTCCCTTAAGGACCCTGCAAAGCACTTCTGAAGCACCCCTCCCAGTCTCAGTAGTCCTTGGTTTTTTCATGCCCCTTATGCGCTCATCACTGAGGGTGAGACCCACTCAAGTGGGGGCCTGATCCTCATCTTCTATTGAAGGATCAATGGTGTTTTATCTAAGGGAATGCGAACCATGATTTTTGATAAATATTCAAGGATCAGAGAAATTTTCCATTCTCAATCTATGATATCGGGTGTGAGACAAGGGCTACCAGAGCGGTCAAATCCTAAGATTTACCCCGTGATCATGCACAACTTTAAAGTTCTCATGTGCTCCAACTAGTGGTTGTAAACCACAGCCTAATATAATCCCTAATTGTATACATTTTGCGACTTCATTCAAACTAAGGCTTGGATTTCTTGAAGCAGAAGAATTCTAAGACAAATACTAGTCTACAAATATGTTTTTTCGGAGCACGAAAATTCAAGCATTTGTCACTCCTATGCGTATTGAAAGAGCAGTAACACAGAATTTGAAATTGGAGAGTTACCTCGTGGAATTTATTTGAGACAACTAAGTAGATTCATGTGTAGGTAAAAATAAAGTGCGCTCTTATAACAATCTTGATTTGAAGCCAATATGTAGAAAATATGGCTGCCATGTATTCAGAAATTTAAGGAAGAAAATAGAAGAAAAAAGATATAAAATAGAATATGTTGGGCAGAGGACTAGACCTAGTATCCTCATACAAAAGAAAACTATTCTGAATGGTAACTGAAGCACCTACCAGCCACTCATCCAGCAGTATAAGTGACATTAGAATATAAATGTTGTCCGAGACAGTCAATCAAAAGCCATGCATTTACAAAAGATCTCATACCTCTTGCAGCTGCGGTAAAACTTTCCCATCAGAAAACAAATCCACAATTATGCCTGTAATTGTTTTCACAAAGTTCAGTCATAGATACCAGCGGAAACAAAAATTACTCAATCTAGAGAAATGAGGCATCCTAGACACATAAACCCCCTTAAAATTCACAGGAGTATGTTTTAAAATTAGCTTCATAAAGGAATGGTCTATTATAACAACAAATAATTAGCGATCAGACATGGAGAAGGGAAATCCCTTGAAGCTAAAGTTAGCTTGTAGCTCTACGCAATACTCACCAGAGAATCCACCAGGAACAACAGCCATCGGGGAAAGAGCATCACCAACATGAACATGTAGAATACCACCAGCTTCATTGCATTTCTCTAGATCAGACAAGTAAAAATGCTTTCTTGCTTTATCTATCAACTGTCAGGGACAACTGCATTATCTAAAAGGAAAAAATGAAGTCTCGAACTTCAAAGTATATTGCATATCAAGTTAATTTCCATATATCTACAATGCTTTACAACATCTAAACTATACAAAATACTAACAAAACAACCTCAATGATATATATGAATATGATAAAAAACCAAATTGAACATCAACATGCATCATTTGACAAGAGTCAACAACACATGCATTTCACAAGGATAACTCGAAGAGTGATGCCCTAAGGAAAAAAGCCAAATCACTAAAAAGAAGTCAAGAAGATCCTGGCCCATAAGGATTTGATGCAGTCCTGCTGATGCCATGTTGACATCATCTCCAGAATTTAATGTTTGATATTTATTATTTATTTCTTACTATTTACGAGTTACTGTTCACAAGGGAGTTTCTAGGATTATTAATATTGTTTAAATTATTTGGAATTTATTAAGGGTGAAGTTTGGTTGCAACCTTAAACAATTATTGTAGAGAAACTTGTCCCCATTGAAGTACCTTGAGCTTCACTTTATTGAATCAATTGAATTTCCAACCCTATTTTCTATTTAATCTCATCTATCAATACTCTGTGCTACATCAATTGGTGTGAGAGCAAATGACTTTTCTTCATGCCCCATGGCATTCAGTTTCTCTGGAAACACGGCGATGGCTGCATGAGGATTGTGGGGAAGAGGCTGTGAGAGGAGGTCGCAGTTGAGACGCCAGAATTAGATCCAAAATGGCGGATTTGGAGGTTGTTCTTCAAAGATCCGACACATTGGCTGCCGAAGTTCCCAGATCAAAGATGTCACCCTAGAATTGTGCCAGCAAAGGGATAAATGTAGGGTGATGTCGTGCGTTCCCAGGGTTTCTGGAGCAAAGCAGATTGGAATTCAGAAGATGATTTAGATTCGGATAGCCTAGGATCACATCGGTCACAGGAAAAAAGCCCTATCCCATTTGAAGATTGGTTGGTTCAGGCACTTGAAGGCTCTAAACAAAACTCGGCCGAGTAACTCAGCTCCACCCTATAGGCGAGGCGAGTTTTGGCTGAGTTGGTGGTACAACATTTTTTTTAGTTCAAGTATATCTCATTTTTAAGACAAATGTGCTTACAGCCTTTTCCGGTTAGTACGTAGGAATAAATTTAACCCCATTAGCCATCGGGGTTAGAATCCCATAGGTGTACACCACTTTTAAAAAGTGTCATTATGTTTGGAGTTCAAAAAAGAATATAACCTCCACCGGGAATGGAACACACATGACCTCTTGAAAGAGGGCTAATTCCACACAACGAACTAACCGGCATGTCCATTTACTATTTAGCTAACAAAAGTGGCATTTATAATATATAACCATTATTTTATCTCAATTTTCTTTAAAAAAAAGAGATGGACTCAGGTGAGTTACTCGGACTCGCCCGCGTAAATCGCCTCAACCAGGGCCCAAGTACCTTGGCCGAGTCGATTTTTGAACATTGGAACAAAGTATTAGAGTTGATGTACCTGATTTTGCAGGGAGATTACAGCAATATGACTGACATGCAAGTGTTGAACAATTTTTTCAATTGAAGGATATGGTGGAGCATAAAAAGGTACGATTTCTTAGTACGAGATTGAAAGGCCATGCTTTGTTTTGGTGGAAGCAAGTACAGGTTGGATCGCACAAGAAAAGGAAAGCAAGAGGTCCACAGTTGGGAAAAGATGAAGAGGTATTTGAGGGGAAAATTTTTGCCCACAGATTATATGCAAAATCTTTACCAAGACTCAATCATTATAGCAAAAATATGGTTCAATACATGATTATATGGAAGCCTTCTATCATGTTGAGCGTGACTGATATTCGAGAGACTGATGACCATCTGATTGTAACATATACCAATGGGTTATGTGTTGCAATACTTTGGATCGGGCATATCAACTTGCTTTGAAATCCAACACCAAATTGCACAGATCTAGGCCCAATCGCTTCATAGATAAGCAACCAACCACTACAAAATCCAATATTCCAAGGAGCTAGTGGGGCGAAGTTCTAATCAGTCCTGTGGTGAAGCAGCAGGTCGATTTAAGGGCCAGACCTGCCAACACTGGCCTAACACAGCACCATAGTCCCAAAACAGCAGTGAACCAACAACTTGCTTCAAGTTTGGCAAGCCAGGACATAGTTCTTAAGACTGCCCAAAATGCCAAGCTGGTGTCCACTTATAAGGGGAATCCATGGAGGGTATTGAGGAGGAAAACGTGCACACCGATGAAAGGAGTGAGGCTGATATTGAGGAAGGTGAAGAAGACACATATCCCAATGACGGCGAGCTCTTAGTGATTCGACTTATGCTAGCTGCATCCAAGGTTGTTGATGAGTCATGGCTGCAAACTAGCATCTTTCGCACAAGATGCACAATGCATGGCAAAATATGCATTTAATTGTTGATAACGGGAGCTGCGAGAACATGGTTTACCAAGAGATGGCGAGCAAATTGAAGTTAAAGAAAGAGAAGGATCCCAGACCCTACAAGATACAGTGGTTCAAACAAAGTAACAAAGTTCTTGTTCATTCTCGTTGCTTAGTTTCTTTTTTTATTGGTAAATGATAGATGACCCCATATGGTGTTACGTGTTACCAACGGACACATGTCACTTACTGTTGGGACGTCCTTGATGGTACGACCGATGGCGAGAAAAATATGTAATAATTTACCAAGGATGGTGTTAATATGAAATTACACCCTTTGAAAGATGAAGACAAAGAGTTAAGGTGTAAAAGAAAGAAGTAGTTCTGTCCATGCACCGTTTTTTGGCAGAAAGTAGTGAAAAGAAGATCATGTTTGCCTTATTAATGAAGGATCATGGTGGTGTTGATGTGGGGAATAAGGTAGTTGAGCCGCTTTTGAATGAATTTTAGGATTTGATGCCCAAGGAATTGCCCAATGCGTTACCTCTTGTGGGAGATATCCAGCACTATAATAGACTAGTTTCCAAGTACTATTTTCTTTGGGTAAGTAGTTTCCAGGTACTAGTTTACCAAATCTCCCACACTACCGCCAACATCCCCATGAGCATGATGACCTCCATAGGAAAGTTTCGGGCCTATTGGCTAATGGGTTGATCTGTAAGAGTCTAAGTCCTAATGCTATCCCACATTGTTGACTGCCAATAAAGATGGCACTTGGCACATGTGACAACATGGCCATAAACAAGATCGCATTCAAGTATAGATTCCCCATACCCCGTTTAGATGATATGTTGGACATGTTATCTGGATCTAAGGTGTTTTCCAAGATTGCGTTATGAAGTGGGTATCATTAGATTAGAATTAGATTGGGAGATGAATGAAAAACATCATTCAAGAATCAAAAGGGGTTATATGAATGGTTATTGATGCCTTTTGGCTTGTCTAACACACACCGTGCTTTTATACGGATTATGAATCTGGTGCTCAAACCATTCATAAGGAAATTTGCTCTGTTATATTTTGATGATATTTGATTTACAGCAGTATAGTTGAGGAACATTTGATTCATTTGAGGCTGATTTTGGCATTACGGGCTGAAAAATTATTTGTCAATCTTAAGAAGTGTTCTTTCTTGAAAGATAAGTCTTATTTTTCTTGAGATATGTAGTATCCGCTAAGGGAATTAGAATGGATCCTACTGAGGTTCAAGCGATGTGCATAATTTTCATGGGCTAACTACGTTTTATCGGGGATATATTAAAAATTTCAGTAGCTTGATAGCTCCGATTACAGATCGTATGTAGAAAGGCAACTTTGTTTGAACTTTGAACAAATGCAGCCAATGATAACTTCCGGTTGATTAAAGAAAAGATTACATAGGCACGCATCTTGGCTTTAGCGAATGTTGACAAAGTGATGTAGAGAACTTGAAGAAAGATAGAAATGATCAAGAAAACACCCTGACACATGCAACTGTGGAGAAAGCTAAGGCTTCCTCCCACCTAGAGCTCAATCCTTAAGCTTCTTTTTTCCGAAGACAAAGTATATTTTCTGAAAGAACACATGAATGCCTCTCCAGCCTATCCACACTCTATTTATATTGAAAATTTATTGTTTTGGACAATATTTGTCCATACAATTAACTTTTGACCAAAAGGTCCTAAATTAAGTATAACTTGAAATTAAACTGCCTAACTTTAATTAAAATATCTAAAAAGTCCCTAGCTAGTCCAGTAATGAAATAAAAAAAAAAGAATCTAAACTAGTCTCAAACTAAAAAAACATTCATACTATTTCTTGCTCTTCTTGTTCTTCTTGGAAGCCTTCCTAGGGGTTTCATTATCCAAATATGAGTGAAAACTAGGAGGAATCTAACGCTCCAAAGAAGATACTCATGGCTACTCATTGTGCTTTGATCATCATCATCACAAAGTGTTTCAGGTGGATTGTGATGCATCCCATGTTGGGATTGGGGATATTTTGAGCTAGGAAACTAGGCCCATTGCTTTCCTCAATGAGAACTTAAGTGATTCTAAGTCACACTATTCAACATATGATTTGCAGTTCTATGCAATAGTGTAGGCAATTAGACATTGGAGGAACTATTTGATTCGGTGGGAGTTTGTATTGTATTCCGCTTATCAGGCATTGAGGTTCTTGAGTACTCATAAAAGTTTGAATAGAAGGCATGCCAAATGTGCTTCGTAATTGAAAGATTCACTTTGTGATCAAATATAAGGCTGGAAGTCAAAATTGAGTAGTGGATGCCTTGATCAAGAGATCCATGGTGTTGAGTGTTCTGTAGACATCAGTTGTGGGCTTTGAAACAATCCCACAACAATATGCTGCTGACCTCTAATTTGCATAAATTGTTGAATACGTACAACAGGGAGACCCAGAAGCTACTGAATGTTATGTTTTACAGGGTAATTTTCCATTCAGAGGAAATCGCCTTACACACCAGTTGGCTCCTTGAGGTTGAGATACTTTCTGAATTGCAGGGCGGTGGATTGGGAGGTCCCTTTGGCAGAGAATGTACTTTAGCATTGGTGTAGGACAAGTACTTTTGGGCACGATAGAGGAGGGATGCCATGAGGTATGTGGATAGATGTTGTCTATGCTAGACTCAGAACACCACATTGTACACTCCGTTACCGGTACCACGACAGCCATGGGAAGATGTATGAATTTCATGGTGGGATATTTGCGAATAGTGCAGGGGATGGACTCTATCTTCATAGTAGTTGACCGCTACTCCAAGATGGCATATTTTATAGTGTGCCAAAATACTTTGGATGCTACGGGGGCAATCGATCTATATTTCAAAGATGTTGTTCGGCTTCGCGTTGTTCCCATAACTATCACTTCAAATCGAGACACAAGCTTTATGAGCCACTTTTGGAGGATCTTGTGGCAAAAGATGGGTACAAAACTGTAATTCAACAGTGTGCACCATCCTCAAACCTATGGTCAAATGGAGGCAGTTAATAGGCGTTTGGGCAATCTGGTGCGCTATTTGACAGGAGGAACGACCACAATAGTGGGTTTGTTGTGTCTCAATCTGAGTTTGCATGTAACAGTGCCAGAAATAGAACCATAGGGCAATCACTTTTGAAGTAGTTAATGGAAGGAATCCGAAGCAGGTATTAAATTTGGTGAATCTGCTTGATATGGAGCGAATTAGTGGTGATGCAGAGGCTTAGGTGGAACACATTCGAGACATCTAGTCTGAGGTGACAGAAAAGCTTAAGAGGAACACAATGTGTTACAAAGAGGGTGTTGATCAACATAGGCACCGAAAAGAGTTCAATGAGGGTGATTTAGTTATGGTCTACTCCAGAGTAGTGCCATAAACCAAAGTTTAGGCGGATTAGGCCTTGTTGTGTTATGAAGAGGTTGGGAAAGAATGTGTGCAAAGTGAAGCTTCCAGCAGGTTGTGATATTTCGCCAATATTTAAAATTGCTAATCTATACGATTATCATTGTGAGAACGACAAAGAGATGGAGATTGATTGGCAGGACCAGTAGCCAGAATTTGAGGCCGAGTTGATTGATATGTGCTTGATACTAGGACTATTACCATGAGGCATGAATCATATACAAAGTATTTTGTGCATTGGAAACAAATATCTGAAGCAAAAGATTCATGGATTTCAGGGACGGACTTCCAAAAGGTAGATCCTTGACGCAGTCCTAAGAATTGTTTGGAATTTATTATTAGTAAGGGTAGTTTGGTCTTTTATTATAACTTAGGGTTAAGAAGAGTGGCTATTAAAACTTTGTAAAGAGGTTACAGAGTAGTTCTGCTAACTTTAATTATAGAGAGACTTTTCCCCATTGAAGTATCTTGAGGTTCACTTTTATTGAATCTATTGAATTTCCAGCCCTTTTTTCTGTTTAATCTTGTCCGTCAATACTTTGTGCTGCATCAGGATCCTATTGTCCTTCACCTTTCAAACGTGCCATGCAATAGTAAAACAGCAATGGATAAAATGATATTTCTTCTTATTCAACAATTTGTACAAAATAACAAGTCTTTGATTCCAATATTTATATGAAAATGTTCTCTTTTATTCCCAACAGATCCAAAAACCACTCTTTGGACAAATCAGATTTCCCCTTAGGAGATAAGTGGTTTAACATAAAATTAATGAATTACATTTCCTGAAAACAGTTCCAACTGTAGTTCAACATTTCGCAGTTTCACCTATCTAGAAAAATCTCTAAAAAGGTCTCAACTGTGATTTAATATTTTACTTATCTGGGGAAAAAAAAAGAAACTACTGCTAAGCATTGTACAATGAGAAGCTTCTTTCAGAACGGGAGACCAGACATTGCCATAGTGTAATTGGCAAAAACTATACAATATGAATCAGAAACAGAATTTTTATTCTGAGTGAATCACAGAACAAGAACTGTTCTCATGTTTTACAAGTACTTCCGAGACTTTTGGCATTTCAAGAAGGTATAGAAACTTTTCTGTCATTCCAATGGATTAGAACATCTTCATTCTCTTGACAAATCATATTTTGCTTCCTGAGCTGGAAGTAAGCCAGTAAACCAAGTAGATACAAATTTTTCTTAGTAATCAGAACAAGAAACAGTTATGCTTCCCTAAGCCATAACTTGACTCCATGGTCCTGATGCAAAACACTGTAATGCTTTTAGTGATATATAAATCAGGTTCTAATTGGTTTTCTACACTAATAATGGATAAATATAATCATAATAGGTAGGAAGTTGATATAGCTTAGGCAATTCAAACTACTCACTTTGATAAGCTTAAATCCATAGGATATTGTGGCTAAAAGCTCTTAAGAACAATTCACCACTTAAAAGCATATAATATGAGGAACACAATAGATAAGGTCAGAGAACATGCTGATGAGTACATGGGTTCTTCAAACAAATTAGACCATTATAATAAATGGAAAATAGCTTCAGGAAGCTTCTTACGATTTCATCAATCTCCCATCCCTCGAGCTCCAATGAAGGCCATAGGTCAAGCATTAAATGAGCAGCTGTGCCACCGCCCTGTTAAGGGATTTTGACGTCATTCTATTTGACCTCAATATTAAGATGGAAGAACAAGATGACAATTAGCAGTCTACAAGTAAAGCAAGAAAAGGAATTTGCATCATACGAACTTACCAAACCCAATATTGCAATGGGGCCTTTAGGAACAACTGCTGGAAGGCATGCAAATTCGTCCTGTATATTTTTGCAGTTCCAAAAGCTTAGAAAGCCAAATTAGTTGTTATATAGGGCCCAGAGATCAGACAGTTGGCCTATAAAAGAACATTTTATGCAGTATTACTTGAATTGGGTAAGGTTCCATTGACTATTTCACTAATTAGAGGGACAGATGAGAGGGAGGAGGCCTCCATAAATGATAATTACTCACGAATATGACTAGCTTAAACAACGCAGGAATAACTATTCTGTTTTGACAGAGATTTTGCAAAAACCACATGCTATGCTGGTGGCTACTTTAAATGCAGTCAAATAGATGTTAGCAACGAATTCCAATCCACAATATGTATTAATCAATGCAGTCAAATACATGACAGCACAGGCACTCCTCCACATTACATGTCCTTAATGGTCAATAGGTCACATAAGGTAAGAAGGAATATGATGCTGGTGGAGCCTAGGAAGTTCTTATGTGAAAGCTGGTAATCTGGCAAAGCTTGGACATGGGTGTTTCCCCAATCCTACTAGTGCTCGGTGTATAATTTTGTACGATATTGTTTTGGTTTGTCTTAGGTTATTTTGTTTCTTGTCCATCATTGGTATTATCATTTATTGCTGAATAAAGCTACATAATTGGCCCTGGAATATACTGGTAGAGAGAATAATGACTATGATCATTCTAGAGGAATGTCAATTGACTGTCAAGAGTTTAATACACCTTGATTTAAACCAAGGATCCATCATCAATTCTATGACTTAAATTTATCACTATGAATGCAAAGAACCAACCTTCACTATTCTTTACTACGACAATGTTGACAACATTTTATTCTTAAGATTCTATGAATGGGAAAGAAGTGCTACATGGTAGGTGTATGAACTTTCAAGTATATTAAAATTACATATATGGAGTTTCAAGTGTGCAAAAGCAAGTTGCAATTGCAAGTAAATCATAATAAGCTAATAAGTTCATTAATGCACCATACAGAAAATTTATCATAGAATTGATTGTTGGGATTTGAATATCCATCAAAGGGCCGGTTGAGGGGTAAAATTAAAAGATAGAAGTGACATGTATAATGTCTCAGCAACATGTATGGTCTGTAAAACACCTCCACAACTAAGACGAAAACTGGCATATTTTTCCATTTCTATCAGTAATTCTTGATTCTAGTACCACATAAATGAAAAAAAATTGGATGAAGGATATTTCAGATACCCAATAAGAACCTGTTAACTTTTGCCCCTCAGTATAAATGCTATGGATGTTCCCTGCAAGAATTATGAGAAAGTTATAAAAATAAAGTTGCCATATGTGGAGAGAGAGAGAGAGAGAGAGAGAGAGAGAGAGAGAG
>NW_006499617.1:5759820-5800069 GCF_000471905.2 Amborella trichopoda | reverse complement strand
ACAACAAACGAGAGAGAGAGAGAGAGAGAGAGGAAGGTAGAATAGCAAACCTACGGCATCATAAATTTCATCATTCTTCTCAAAATCACCGGACTGTCTAGGGAGGATATGAACATGGACATGAGGAACTGTTTGACCTGCTTCAGGGCCATCCTGTCAAAATTAAGCAATGATCAAACCCAAATTGCTAGTCATGGGTGCATAAATTTAAACCAAATGATCTCAAGACTTCCAAATAAGTTAATTAGTTGAAGAAGGGACATACAATGTATTTGGATTACTATTCAAGTGGGCCGCTGCTGGAACATATTTGAATAGAAAATATCAATGTGGTTTGAAACATATTCGCTAAAGAGCATTGTGGTTTCACAGTTACATGTTTTGCTCCCAACTGATCACTATTATTAATCATGAAGAAAGAGCCAATTAACAATCCACATGACAACAAGAAATAATTGCATAGTACAAACTAGAATCTAAATTTGAAGCACACTCTTAATGTTAAAAATTAAAAACAAGTAGGAAAACAAACCAAAACAAACATTCAGTCACATTATATCCAACAATGAAATGAAAACTTTAATCAGAAGCATTGTAAACCAACTATTAGCGGCTTTTGAAATCCCATGCCAACGATGTCAAAAAATAGGAAGAATGCAGTGGTCTCCATTACCAAGGGTCACAGCATAACAAAGTAAACCAGAGTGGGTTGGGAAATTATAGAGTAAGCCTGGAAGCTCAACACTCCTGTAGAAAAAAAAAATATGAAGGCATTGGTGAATTTGAATTTTGCACCCAAATTCTCACAATGTAAACCTATTATCTTTGTTCCATTAATCCATTAAAATACTAGTATAATGACCAAAGAGAAAAAGAAAAGAAAATCCAAGATGTAGATGGAACATGAAAATTTTTATACTATAGATTCAACTCAAATTAGCTCTTTGAGATAGGGTTCCCCTAATTGAAGCTAGAGGTCAATTTTTTTTTAATTCAAATTGACCACGTTGTATTGAAATAAAATTACATGACCATAAACAGACTATGGAATAAGGAGCTCAATTTCCAAAATCAAGTGTGTCTCAAAAGAGACCGAACATCTGATCTTGTAGAATCTCATCCATTTTCTCATAAAGCGAAGGGCACGGATTTTTCGATCAAAACAAAAGTACTATGGTGTGAGTGTAGCGTGTGAAATCTTCGGTTCGATCAAAACAAAAGTACTATGGTGTGAGTGTGGTGTGTGAAGTCTTCGATTTTTTCTTATATCTCTATCCCTATCTCATAGGTACAACGTTTGAATCAGTAGATAACCTTTTCTTCTGTATGAATTGATATTATTACATTCTAATTCCTTCTCAATATCTTGTGGAAAATCCCGAATTGAATTCCAAATTGACGGGTTAGTGTGAACTTAACAAAATTCTATTTGGTCTAACATGCTATGGGTGATTCAGAGTTAGTGTAATGCTGATACCCCGCTGTTTGGCCAAGCCATCAGCAATGCTATTGGCTTCACGTCAAACACTCTGGCATGAAAAAATTGAGCAGTGCCCTCAGCATGAAACTTTCCTCAAAAATTTTGTTGGCTCCCCACAGACAAATGGATTTCATGTTAGCCCAGTCGGTGGTGGTTCTAGGGTCCCCTTTGACCTTAATGAGTTTCCCATCTCTGTCAAACAATTTGGGTCCTTCTAACAAGCACATTTTGACCTCAGATGAGGTAACGTGCCACCAGTGGGCCCAGAGAACGACAAAATTGTGGTGCCAATAGTCCCAGAAGATGCCCCCTGCACCTGCCCTATTAGGTTTACCAAGGAACACCCATCAAAATTCAGTTTGACAATGCTAGGCCCTGGAAACACCCAAAATTGATTGATTTTGTGCCCTTTTTTTCGAATGGAGAAAATTTCAAAAAGTTTGAGGACTCATTTGAAACATTGCCATATCTTATTGGAATGATTTTTAGGGTCCAAGAGAGGTTATTACAAGACTTTTGGCGTGACTTTGAGCATGACAGACGTCCAAAACATTAAATATCAAAGATTGAGCAAAAAAGGTAACTAGACAATCTTAGTGTGTGGTATTTATTTCCCATATTCGAAATATCTCCTTTGGGGTCTACTAGGTGTTGAGATCTTGAAGGGATACTGTATTAACCTGGATAAAAATGAAAAAAATAAAATAATGTGCAATTTTCGTGGTCATTTTTCAAATTCTAGGATAAATAGGTTCAAAAGGCATCTTGCAGATATTAAGGGGGATGTTGCTCTATGTAAAAACATTCTTGAGCTTGTGAAGAAAGAGGCTCCTGAATATGTAGAAACTGAAAAAAATAAATAAGGTAATGAAGGAAAATAACATAGCTGATTTCAAGGCAGGAGCTAATATTTTTCATGATAATGATAACCATTGTTTTAAAGTGTGGCCGCGTCACAGCATATGCAGCCGCATCACGCAGTATGCGCCAGGAGGTACATCACAAAACAACGCATATACGCTTTGGTGGGATGCGCCCTAATAGACGCTGCATCCCACTACATATGCGGGCTCATCAGCGTGGCGTAAAAAAACCTCTCGAAAAGGGGTATTTACATAATTTCCCCCCCAAAAGTGGGGATAGGGGTTCGGGGGGGGTATCAAACCGCCCAAAACAACAAAAACAACCACTTTCGTGGCATTGTTTGCATCAAAACGATTAAAAAAATGGTGGAATTGTTTTTTCGGGAAAATATTTCGATTTCACGTTAGTGCATCTTCCTTGTTGATTGGGATTAGCTTGGGTGTTGATTTGAGGAAGTTTGACGGAAGATTTCACCACATATAGAGGGTTTCAAGGGCCGAGAAGATGTCGATATTTTCAACAACTAATCGGTATGTTTTTATTTCCTAATACTGTAATACTTTTTTTTGAGGCAATGTCTTCTTCATAGTCATCTAGTAAAAAGGATCCGGCTTGGAGATATGCAAAACTCAAAGATGCAAAAGACGGAAATTGTGTTGTTTGTGACTATAGTTTTTTAATGTTTATGAATTATGATAATATGATGTCTTCTAAGTTCTATTGTCTTTTATAAAGTTAGTTTAAAGTTTCTACTTTCTACTTTCTAATGTCTTCTATGATCTATGAGGGGATAGTGGATACAAAAATCTCTAAGAGCTAATACTAATGGAGTTAATGAATAAATTAAAGACATACTATCACATAAATCACCTCCATTATTTTTTCACGCATTTAACTTATTTTTTTGAGATTTTTTGGAATTGTTTTATATTTATTGGCTGCATCGGGCCCCCGGCCGCATTGGGGCCGCATCCCGCATTTAAAAACACTAATGATAACGATAAGGAAGGGGATAATGAGGTGGGCCAGGTGGCATTCTCTCAAAGTTCAACAAAGGGGTTTTGGGTCTAAGAGGCTTCGTTAGAAGGGGCCCATTAATGTTTTTTTTGAACCCAAACCTGAATCCACAGTTGAGAAAGGGAAAGGCCGAAGCAAGTGAGTCATCATCATCAACAAAGCCTTTTTCCCAACTAATTCGAGTTGGCTACACGAATTTTGGTCCGCCATTCTAGTCTATTAAGAGTGATATCCTCAGTGAGGCCATAAGTTCCCATATCTTTTCTCACTACTTCTAACCATATCTTTTTGGGCCTAGATCTTGCTCTTTATGAGCCTTCAACTTGAACTAACGCGCACCTCCGAACAAGTATTGTACTAAGTCTATGCCACACATGGCAAGCCCACCTAAGTCTACTTTCTCTCATCCTATCGCCTATTGGTAAAACACCTAAATTCTCTTGAATGTATTCATTTCAAATTCCACTCATCCATCTCAACATCCTCATCTCAACTACACTTATTTTATGGGTATGTTGTTTTTTGACCGCCCAACATTCTGCCCCTTAAAAAAAAGTTGGACTCACAGTTATCTTATAGAACTTTCCCTTCAGCTTCATTGGCATGAATCAATCACATAAAACTCTGGTTGCACATCTCCACTTCACCCACCTAGCTCTAATTTTATGCGCAACATCTTCATCAATCTCTCTATTTTCCTAGACTATTAACCCAAGTTATCGAAAGTTCGCTCTTTTTGGTATTTCTTGGCCGTCAATCTTAACTACTTCCTTGTCTCTACTCCTATTATTACTGAACTTGTATTCCATATAGTTTGTCTTTGTCCGGCTAATTTTAAAAACTTTAGATTCTAGAGCATCCCTCCAAAGTTCTGACTTTGTGCTGATGTCGTTTCGGGTCTCATCGATCAAAACTATGTTATCTGCGAACAACATGCACCATGGGACCTCATCTTGTAGGTGCCTAGTTAAGTCGTCCATAACTAAGACAGACATATCGGCTCAATGTTGATCCCTGATGTAGACCCTATTGTCATTGAAAACTCACTCGTTTCTCCACCAGTTGTTTGTACACTAGTTCGCACTCCCTCATACATATCTCTCACCATTGATTCTTTCCCAACACCCATCAAATCTCTCTAGGTACTCCATCTTAAGCTTTCTCTAAATTAATAAAGACCATGTGAATGTCTTTTTCTTTCGCCCTAAAGTTCTCAATCAGCTGCCTAAGTAGAAAACAACTTTAGTTGTAGACCTGTCTGGTATAAAACCAAATTGGTTTTCTAATACAATCATTTCATGCCTTAGTCGTTGCTGAATCACTCACCCCCACAGCTTCATAGTGTGGTTCATAAGTTTGATCTCTCGATAGTTCACACAATCATGTATGTCTCCTTCATTCGTGTAAATAAATTCCAAGAGGAAGACAAATGCCGAGTAAATCAATACATTGCTCGGTAGTTTTTATAAGGAAGACATTTCTTGTAATGTCATTTGCCTAAGTAGCTTCCATACAATAGTGGATGCAATTGGCCAAATTGGGCCACGGTTAAAAGGCCCTAGCCCATATGAGCTCTCAAAGACATTACTAAAGAAAGAAGTAGAATACACCAAGGAATACCCCAAGCACCATACTCCACGCCATAAATGTTGCTACACAAGCACCTCCATGCCATAAATGTTTGTCGTAATATGATGTCACATGAAGTATAGAGCTTGAATTACAAACAGTTATGGCATGGAGTACGGTGCTTGTGTAGCAACAGTATGAATGTGATATATTACACATGCAGCAATACACATAAAGTCTAGCCCAAATCATAAATAAGTTATGACAAGAAGTATATTGTGTGCAGAGCAAATATTTAAACATAACATGTTTAAGCAGGTACCATATTGCTTGCGCAGTAGTACGAGTATAACCCAACCATAAACCATAAAAGCCCTAGTCCCTAATTGTATTGCTCGTTTGCAATCATAGTATCGTACTAGTATAGTCTATTTTAATAACATGTTTAAGCATGTACCATATTGCTTGTGCAGCAAGTACGAGTATAATCCAACCCTAAACCATAAACCTTAAACCCTAATCCCTAATTGTATTGCTTGATTGCAATCATAGTATCATACTAGTATAATCTATTTTAATAACAAGTTTAAGCATGTACCATATTGCTTGTGCATCAGTATGAGTATAACCCAATCTTAAACGATAAACCTTAAACCCTAATCCCTAATTGTATTTCTTGCTGGCAATCATAGCATCATACTAGTATAGTCTATTTTAATAACATGCTTAAGCATGTACCATATTGCTTGTGCATCAATATGAGTATAACCCAACCCGAAACCATAAACCTTTTAGTCCTTAACTTGTATTACTTCTATGAATAACTTGTTTTGAAAAGAATGATCGGATGTTGATAAAAGACAGGTGCATAGAGACTTTATTGTAGAGCAATGAATTTTCCTAACTATTTGTAGTTCCCATTTAAAAACCACTCGTTCACAGTTCTATATTCGAAGTCTCTCTAAAAACCATTGAACTTTTGATGGATTCCATATTCTTTAACTCCTAACCATTTAGAAATCACATGTTCGTAATCTCTCTTAAAACCTTAGAACTTTGGATCGACTCTATCAAAAAGCCGGCAACTCCTACCCATATAAAAACCACATGTTCTCTATTCGTACTCTTTCTCTCCCTAAAACATGTTAACTTTAGATGGTTTATCCACTCGTACTCTATCTAAAAACCTTTTAACTACTTTCCATTTAAAAACTTTAGTCAACACATGAACTCTACTCGTAAAAGACTGCTTAAACACAGTATGGTAGAGAATTTAAATTCCAATTCACTATTCGTACTCTCTAAAAACCTTTGATCTTTTTTATGGATTCCCTGTTTGCACACAATCTAACAAACCTTGACCCCTTCCCATTTAGAAAGCACATGTTCTCTATTCGTACACTCCCTCTCTCTAAAAACCTTTTAACTTTTGATGATTACTCCATTCGTACTATATCTAAAAGCCTCTATCTACTTTTCATTTAAAAACCTCTACCAACACTGTTTGAAGTCATTTTCCATCACTTGTATCTCCGATGCGAATAAGGACAAAGCAGTTCGCATCCTAGGTTCGCACGTGCCAATATGCTTGTGGACTACGGAAGCCGTAAGACAATAAGCACTGATCTGAAGTGAAAATTCCAACAATCTCAGAATGGCCCGAGAACGTGCAAGAACACGGCTAAGGGTCTCTTAAGAACACCAGCCAAGTTTCGTCGCAATCCGACAAGTTTTAGGCAGTACAGACATCAAAACAGTTTCGGGAAATCTTGCCTCTATCATGCTGAAAATGGGCTTTGAACTACAACACCATTATTGGAGCGTCAAATGGTCTCCAGACCATCGCCATTGGATTCATAACGGTCGAAAACCCCTGAGTACCAATTTTTGACATGTTTGGATGTTTCTGGAGCAAGTTATGGCCACATTACCCAAAATGGGTAGGCCGTACACTATTATGGTGTGCCCTCGGCCAACTAGTTTCCATTAATGGAAACTGTGCATCACCAATTCGGGGGCAAACTTTACAAGGTCATATCGTCTTCATTCCTGGTCGGATCGACCCCAAATTTTGGGAGCACGTTCGTCTCGCAAACCCAGTCGATTTGATATGTGGCACGCACGGTGACATGGCCCGAGCCGAGAGAAATCGAAGAGAGAAGTTCACCGGAAAAACGCAAAAGTTGCAGAGAAATTCCAGCCACACATCTCACCGATCAAACTCCCATATCAAAGCGGTTGCATGTCGAATCGACCTCAAACCAAACCCATTACGAGCACTAGGTCAGAGGCTTCATCTGAGCCAAACCTCACACGTGATGGACGGTCAGATTCGACGCACCATGAGTCCGAAGTTGCTGCAATTCAGGCCACCGAAATCCAAATTCTGGCCAAAGCTTCCCAATTTGAAAAACGGTCATCTGGGTACCAAATCGAGCCGTTATTTTTTCAGAATGATCATGGTCACTTGCTTATCACACTACAACGAAGAAATAAGCGAAAAATACTGAAAAACGGGCTGAATCTTAAATCTAAGATTGCATGTTTTTTTATTTTTTGCTGTCCCATGATCATGGTTCAAAACTTAGATCCACGACCCGAAATTGGTGCCAAAGTGATGGTCTTCTCAAGCTCATAAAGAAAATGGTAATCTTTCGGCCAGATGGTGACCCCGAATCAGCCACAGAAAGTCTGCACGATTGAACGGCCATTACAGGGACTGATTTGGAATTACCAAGATTGTTGGTGCAAGGGCAAAATCATCATTTTGCCCCATTTTCTTAGATTTTTTTTAATTGTTTTAATACCTAATTTTCAACAATTAGGTTAAAAATTGATTGTACACCCATGTTTGGGCCCCACCTCTATATAAACAAGCACGCACATCATGTAATGGACCCTTGGCTTCAATTAATAAAAAAACATTATTTTGGCTTAAGTTTGAGTCACGACTTGGTGAGAGAGGGAGGAGAGAGAAAATTTTGAGCAGTACCCTCAAGCATCACAGGTAATCTTCTCTCTCCTCTCTTTCTGTCCCCTCTTTCTCTCTTTTTTCTCTCCCCTTTTTCTCTCTCTTCTTTCGCTCCTCGTTCTCTCTCCTCTTTCTCTCCTTTGCTTGCTTTGTCAGAGGATAGGCTGAGCCTCGTGCTGCAGTGCCAGTCTTGTCGCCGTGCAGTTTAGCCGTCGTGCCGGTCTGAGTCAAGATGCCTGTTTAGCTGTTGTGTCAGACCAGCCGCTACGTCAAACCAGCCGTTGTGCCGGTCTTGTTGTCGTGCAGTTTAGCCGTCATGTCGGTCTGAGTCACCATGCCCATCTAGCTGCTGCGCTAGTCTTGGCACTATGCCAGCCTAGCCGCCAGGCCAAACTTCTTTCTCTCTTTCTCTCTGTCTGGCTCGACAGTACCCACTGCCGAGCACGACATGCCTTTTTCTTAAAACCTTTACTTTTCCAATGTCCCTCGTGTCCACCCTTTTTCTTCTCTCTCCTTATGCTCTCTGCACGTCCACCCACTTTGTGCACATGCACCCTCACGTCCACCCTTTCTTTCTCTTTCTTCACACCCTTTCACTCACGTTGTACACAAACCACCTATCTCGTGTCCAAACTCCCTCACGACCACCATTTCCCCTCTTCCTTTGTGTTCCCTCGCGACCAAATCCCCCTTTCATTGCCGCGCGTGACCAAACTTCCATTGCACTACCGCGAGTAACCAAACCTTAACTACACTGCCGCGCACAACCAACCTTCTTCTCCTGCCGAACCAACTCTCGCACTGCCACACGCGACCAACCTTCTTCCATTGCTGAGCCTTTTCCACCCTTCTCCTGCCGTGCGCCAGCCCTCAGCTGCCACCATCTCTTCCACCCATCTCCATCTCTCTTTCCACCTCCGCTGTCCTCTCTCTCCCTGCTGCCCTCCCTTTTCTTCATTCTCGCCCATCTCCTTTTCTTCTTCCCGTACCCAAAATCCAGGCTGCTGCCATCTCTCTAATCCTCTACCATCTCAGCCACCCATCTGCAACCCCGTCCTCTACCTTCCGTCCATGCTCCACTTCATTAATGTGCCATCTCCACCACTCACTTGTGCCACTCTCCACTTCCCTACTGTGCACCATCAGCAGCACTCGTCACCTCCCCTGTCGCGCGCCATCTTCTCGTCCACCGTCTGTGACAGTCCAGCCCTACTTCCACCACCACACTGCTCTCTCTGCTTTCTGCCGACCAGCAGTCAACCACCGCCCCTGTCCTCGCCTCAATCACATCCCTATCTCTGCTGCGACCTTCTCCACACCATCCGCCACTGCTCTCTCTGTCCCATCCTCTACAACCTGCCCATCTATTCTCGCAGCCCTCTCTCTCTTCAACACTTCCTGCTGCAACCACTACAGCAGCCATCACCTCACCCTCTTCTTTCTTCAATCGCTGCCTGCAAACTCCGCCATGTTGCCGCTGCTCCTTCCCTGTTCCCAGCGAACCTCCCTCTCTCTTTAAAAAGATCAACGATAAGCGCTCCCCTCTCTTTGCTCCTCAGTCGCAGCCACTTTCTTGCCCATTCAGCCAACCTCACTGACCCACTTCTCTCTGCAACCTCTCGCTCTCTCAAAAAAACCCAATAGCGAAACCCATCTCACTGCCTCTTCTTTGTTTCGTCCTTTCTATTTTTCGTTTAGTTTTCGTCCCGTTACTTTTCGTTGCGTTTCGTTCAACCTCTCCCTACTCTCTCGTTCCTTCTACTCTCCTCTCTCTAAAAAACAAACCAATTGTCCATCTTCGTGTCTCTCTCTCCCTCTAAGCCTAATAACAAGCCTTCACTCTCCTTTAATCAATTTCATTTTTTTATTATTATTATCCTACTCTACCTTCTTGCATCTATTTCATTACTTCTTTTTATCTTTATTATTTCACTTTATCTTATTGACTTCTTTTATTTTACTTTGTCTCATCCCTTCTACCCCCTGTCTCTTATTCCATTTTAATTTAGTTTTATCTCCCCTTTTACTCCACTTTACTTTTCATTTCACTTCATCTCATTTTATTTTATTTCATCTTCAACAAGTCAGGGTCTTCAAACCCACTTGTTTGGACATCTCACGTGTGTGCATGTGCAGGAACGCAGAAAAACAAGTCAAGGGAGTGGATGCCGAACCGCCCTCAGGCCTGGGGGGCATTCTTCGTGATCTAAGAGGGCGCCCACACGAGCTAGCACGAGCGTGCCACGAACCCACGTGAAGTAAGTCCCGCCTCACGATCGTAATTCCTCTATCACCGGTTGGTATTTCTGCTTGCGTCTTCCTTACGCAGTTCCCGAGAGAGTCATCTCAGGTCTCAGGTCCATAGCAAACCCGGAGCCAAGTCATCAGGTCACCCCGGCCCGAGGGCAAGATCAAGGCATCTAACCAAAAACATGTATTCTATTTGTACTTTCTCTAGAAACCTTAAAATTGTACTCTACCTAAAATCCTTAACTACTTTCCATTTAAAAAGTCCTCTATTCGCATGAAACCTTTAAACTTTTTTCCAATTACAAACCAAACAATTATATACCCATATAATCATTCACCCATAGCCACGCATCATAGGATATCTAGAAAGAGCATAAAAGGCAGTTATTATACTGGCCCATAGCCACGCATCATAGGATATATAGAAAGAGCACAAAAGGCATTCATTCTATGTAGAAAGAGTGTAAGGGACATTCATTGTGTACAAGGAGTAGAAGCATTGAATATATAAAAAGTAGAAACATCAGTCATTATATATAGAAAGAGTAGAAATAACAATGAATAAATATAAAGAAAGAAGAAAGAGCAAGCAATATATACAAAAAGGGCATATATTTATATATTATATACTAAAATAGACAACCAAAAAGTTGAGCAGCCCCAAAACTAACTTCCCACAGTGATGGGTCGAAAAGGCCACGACAAAAAAAATAAGCCATAGGCACATGACCATCCATAACAAAAACCATAAAAGCATCCACAAAAAAAATTAAATAAATAAATAAAAAGTAGTAGTGTTCAATAATTGTCATTGGCCCTCACATGAAGACCACAAAAGCAAGCACCATAACAGCCAAAAAGTAGAATAAGGCCCACTGTTACCAAACTAAACAGTGGGGCCTAAATCCTCCTCCATCATCGCACCAGGGGAAGTAAGAAGACCACCAAAAGGGCCATGAATGAACTCCACATTAGATGCACAGCTAGACGAAGCGCTAGGAGACTTATTGGTGTAAAACCTTTGAGCACAGTTCATTTAAACAACCCTCACATTTTCCAATCGAGACATCAAGGACAAGATCTCCTCCTTGAGCAGCTTCCAATCCTCCTCATCAGATGCTCTAAGCCAACTCTCATGTACCACCTGTAAAGCCAGCTCGCTATTCTCAGCCCTAAGAGTTTCATAGAACGTGGTAGCCTCTCAAAGTTTTTCTTCGGTGGTGGGTTCAAATCCTATCGTGGTTAGGTAGTTGTAGGCCTCCCTAGCGGTAGATTGCTCTGCCTCCATTTTGGTAAAGCATGAAAGTCCCTCAAATGTTTGACCAAGAATAGTAACCGAGGCTTTAAAAATTCTACACTTAGGAGTTCATTTTGAGATACTAGATAGTTAGGCAGTTGATCATTTTTTCCCATTGGGTTAATTCTTGCAATTTATTTTTAAAGGATACGTTCTCATCCCCAGGATTTCTTTGATGTACGCGGCTTGCAGGTGACCCATTTCCATAACGGTGACCTACAAGCCGCTAAAAATAAAATATAGACGTAGAAATATAAATTAACCCTAAGATGCATGCCATAGAAGCACACATCTTAGGGCTAAAGAAACAAGTGCATAGTTGTGATCACCATCAATATCTATACAATTTAACACAATGCTTTGGAAGGCTAAAACAAATCATACATAAAATCATTCACTAAAAACGAACTTAATTAAAATTCAAGCAAATTAAAAAAGAAGACAACAAACATAAGCTCATAATAGAAACAATTTGCATCCACCAAACATAAGCTAAAATTCAAACAAATGAAAAAAGAACACAAAAAATATAAGCTCATAATAGAAACAATCCGCAGCCATCAAACAACAATGTAAATTTATAACTCACTTTAAACAAATACTTCAAGTCACAAGACCCGCAAATAACAAGCGAAGGGCTGTGAGAAAGCAGTTACAAGTTTGAACTTTGAAGGTCTTAAGGACACAATCCAAAGACAATTTGTATATGCATAGAGCGTAGCCCACAGAGTATTAGGAAGTTGCATCATAGACACAACTGTCTAATACTTGTACACAGAAGAGCGGAGCTCCTCAAGGGAGTTCTTTTTTAGTGAATGAACACATGAGCATATATTTTTTGTGTTCTTAGTTAATTTGCTTCAATTTTAATTAAGTTCTTTTGTAGTGAATGATGTTATGTATTAGCTTTCCAAAATAATGCGTGAAATTGCATAGATATGATGGTGATCACAACTATACACTTGTTTCTTTAGCCCTGAGATATATGCTTCTACGGCATGCATCTCAGGGTTAATTTATACTTCTACTTCTATATTTATTTTTAGCGGCTTGTAGGTCACCGTTATGCAAAGTGGGTCACCTGCAAGCTGCGTACACCAAAGAAATCCTAGGGCTCTAAAACATGAGAACGTATCCTTTAAGAATAAATTACAAGAATTAACCCTAGGAGAAAAAGATGATCAACTACCTACCTATCTAGTATCTCAAAATGGAACTCCTAAGTGTAGAATTTTTAAAGCCTCAGTCATTGTTCGTGGTCGAGCATTTGAGGGGCTTTCATGCTTTACCAAAAAAGAGGCAGAGCAATCTACCGCTAAGGAGGCCTACAACTACCTAACCACGATAGGATTTGAACCCACCACCGAAGAAAAACTTCGAGAGGCTACCACGCTTTATGAAAGTCTTAAGGCCGGGAATAGCGAGCTGGCTTCACAAGTGGTACATGAGAGTTGGCTTAGAGCACCCGGTGAGGAGGAGAGAAAGCTGCTCAAGGAGGAGACCTTGTCCTTGATGTCTCGATTGGAAAATGTGAGGGTTGTTCAAATGAACTACGCTCAAAGGTTTTACACCGATAAGTCTCCCAGTGCTTCGTCTAGAAGTGCATCTAATGTGGCGTTCATTCATGGCCCTTTTGGTGGTCCGTATGGTGGTCTTCTTACTTCCCCTGGTGCGATGATGGAGGAGGATTTAAGCCCCACTGTTTAGTTTGGTAACAGTGGGCCCTATTCTACTTTTTGGGTATTATGGTGCATGCTTTGTGGTCCTTATGTGAGGGCCAATGACAATTATTGAACACTACTACTTTTTATGTTTTTTTTATTTTTTTACTTTTTTTTGTGGATGCTTGTATGGTTTTTTGTTGTGGATGGTCACATGCCTATGGCTTTTTTTTTTTTTGTAGCCTTTTCAGTCCACATGCCTCCAAGTGCTTCCCATCACTGTGGGAAGTTAGTCTTGGGGCTGCTCAACTTTTTGACTATCCATTATAGTATATAATATATAAATATATGCCCTTTTTGTATATATTGCTTGCTCTTTCTTCTCTTTTTATGTTTATTGATTACTATTTCTACTCTTTCTATATATAATGACTGAAGTTTCTACTTTTTATATATTCAATGCTTCTTCTACTTTTTATATATTCAATGCTTCTACTCCCTATATATAATGAATGTCCCTTGTACTCTTTCTACATATAATGAATGCCTTTTGTGCTCTTTCTATATATTCTATGATGCATGGCTATGTGTGAGTATAATAACTGCCTTTTTTGTTCTTTCTAGATATCCTATGATGCGTGGCTATGGGTGAATGATTAAGTGAGCTACTATAAGAAAGTAGAGTATTATATGAGTATAATGGTCTGGTTTGTAATTGGGAAAAAGTTCAAAGGTTTCATGCGAATAGAGGACTTTTTATATGGAAAGTAGTTAAGCCTTTTAGATAGAGTACAGATAGTGAAACCATAGAGTTTAAAGGTTTTAAGAGAGAGTACAAATAGAGTACATGTGTTGGTAAATAAAGGCTTTTAGATAGAGTACGAATGGAGCAATCATCAAAAGTTAAAAGGTTTTTAGAGAGACAGAGAGAGCGAGTGTACGAAAAGAGAACATGTGCTTTCTAAATGGGAAGGGGTCAAGGTCTGTTAGATTATGTACGAACAGGGAGTCCATAAAAAAGATCAAAGGTTTTTAGAGAGTTCGAAAAGCTTACAATGGGAAGTACGAATAGTGAATTGGAATTTAAATTCTCTACCATATTGTCTTTAAGCAGTCTTTTACGAGTAGAGTTCATGTGTTGAGTAAAGTTTTTAAGTGGAAAGTAGTTAAAATGGCTTTTAGATAGAGTAAGAGTGGAGAAACCATCTAAAGTTAATATGTTTTTAGAGAGAGAGAGAGAGAGAGAGTACGAATAGAGAACATGTGGTTTTTAAATGGGTAGGAGTTGCAGGCTTTTTGATCGAGTCCATCCAAAGTTCTAAGGTTTTAAGAGAGATTACAAACATGTGATTTCTAAATGGTTAGGAGTTAAAGAATATGGAATCCATCAAAAGTTCAATGGTTTTTAGAAAGACTTCAAATTTAGAACTATGAACGAGTGGTTTTTAAATGGGAAGTACGAATAGTGAGGGAAATTCATTGCTCTACAATAAAGTCTCTATGCACCTGTCTTTTATCAACATCCGATCCTTCTTTTCAAAACAAGTTTTCATAGAAGTAATATAAGTTAAGCACTAAGTGCTTTGCAAAACCCTTAACCACATATCAGCAATCAAAGGGATCTTTTTTTTTATGTATGCAAATGCATTTCTACATCCGATCTTTCTTTTCTTAACAAATGTTATGGAAGTACAAGTTCCTAACGAAAAGGAGATTTTATATCTATGCACATGGTCTTCTCAACATCCGTTCCTTCGTTTTGAAACGAGAGTTGATAGAAGTACAAGTTAACCACATCAGCAATCAAAAAGGAGCTTTTATATGTAAGCACATGCTTTTTCTCAACCTCTTATCCATCTTTTATGCAAAACCCCTAACGTCCATGACATCGAACCTATCTATTTTTTTGTTTTTTTTCAAATGATTCTACAACTATATTGTGAAATTGTACCGGTATAGCCTAGATGGAAAGGGCCCCTTAATTTTGTCATATATAAGACGATAGGTTTGTTTTAGGGAGGCGATTCAAGTTAAGTGCCTTTGATCAGCATTTTGTTTGACGGATCCAAGTAACATGCCTTGGATTTCAGAAAGGCGGATCCAAGATACATGCCTTGAGTTGGCTTGGTGGTCAATTACAAGCCTCAGGCGGGAATTAGGGTGTGTAAATCTAGGTTATGGGCCTTGGGTCCGAACTTGGGTGGCCGGATCCAAGTTACATGCCTTGTGTCAGAACTTGGGTGGGCGGATCCAAGTTGCATTCCGAATTAGGTAGAGTGGATCCAAGCTAAAATTCCTTGGGTCAGAATTAGGGGGGGCGGTCCAAGTTTCATGCATTGGATAGAGAGAAGGCCTTAACTAGCTTAATAATAATATTATCATTGTCAAATGCACAGGTTGCATTAGCATGGCAGGAGAGAAGGGTTATTCTGATTTTTTCGGCTCAAACAATGCAGGTGAGGCCACGGATTTTGAAGATTAGGTTGAGGAGCCCACCAACACTCCCTTTCAGAAATATGTCACTGTTGGTGGCATTTATACAAAAGGGTCTGGTCGTACAAAGAAGTGGTTATGCAATTTTAATTGTAGGGACGCTCCTTTTGCTGGATCTTATGCTCATGTGCGTGCTCACCTTTTGGGTCAACAATTTGGGCAAGTCCAAACGAATCTCAACATGCTCTAAGCTATCAAAAGAAATGTATATGGCTTTGAAACATGAGAAAGATGAAGCTCAAAGGATGTGCAGGAGTAGGCCACATAGTGATGCTATGGCTTTAATATACAAATCCTTGTTCCCATCACTATTGCAATCATAGTGCCTATAGAAAATGGAAAGGACAGACTCAGACGAAAATACTGCAATTATTTAATATGAAAGCCAGAGATGATGTGGATGTCGCAGTTGCGAGGTTCTTTTATTCCCACGACACCACTTTTAATGTTGCAAGGGGTCCTAGGTTTCACGAAATGGTATACGCCATAAATAATCCACCGAAGGGCTTTATGGGCCCCAACTACGAAAGGCTCAGGACAACTCTACTCGATAAAGAGAGAAGTAGAAGCGATCAAGCATTAGGCCCAATAAGGAATGAGTGGGCTACTTATGGTGTGTCTGTTGTTTCTGACGATTGAAGCAATGTGAAGAATCAATCTTTGATCAATATCATGGCCGTGTCAGGTGGAATGGCTATGTTCATGAATGGTCTTGACTAATCTGCTATTGAGCATTTGAGCCAATATATTGCAGATATTCTCTTAAGGCTATAGACATTGGACCTTATAATGTGGTTCAGGTTGTCACTAACAATGCCGCCAATTGCAAGGGTGTTGGGGCTTTAATTCAGCGCCGACATCCTCACATTTTTTGATTGGGTTGTTTAGAGCACACCTTGAGTCTTCTAATGAAGGATATTGTTGACAAGAATAAGAAAAATCTGAATTTGCTTTTGTTAGGAACCATTGCAAACAGACCAAAAGGGTCGTGACGTACATCCATAATCATACAAGATGTCTCCACATTTTTAGGACTTATTCAATCCTCGAGCTTTTAAAAGCAAAAAAAAATAGGCTTAGATACCATTAGATTATGTTGAGGTGTTTAAAGGAAGGGCGGGTCGTATTGGCATCCTTGGTGGTGGGGGATGAGTGGGAGAGTCTTAGACGTGGGGCAGACAACATTGAACACAGTGAGGTCCAAGTTGTTGTTATGAACGACAAATTTTGGAAAACAAATAAAATGATAATGCGGTTCACTAGACCGATATGGAAGATATTGATGTTTCCAAACAGCGACAAAGTTGTCGTGGGAGATACATATGAGCGTATGGATACAATGTTAGGAGAAATCGCAGTGGCTCTATATGATGATCTCATATTTCATCAAAGAGTGAAGACGTTAGTTGTCAATCGTTGGGACCGGTCCAATCTTCCTTTTCATTGTTTGGCATACCTTCTCAGTTCGAAGTATTACTCTCGTGAATGGTTGGCTATGCCTACACTGGGGGGGGATAAGAAGGTGAAGCCCCATCAAGATCCAGAAGTGTCTACTTGTTACCATGCTGCTCTTAACGTGTTAATTGCAGACGAGGTCGAACGGGGTAGAGTGCGACAGCAAATCAGTGATTTCATGGGAAATAGGGGGTTGTTTTCCCTGGCACCATCCATCAATGATCGGGCCACTATGCCTACTGTAGCATGGTGGGACTTGGTTGGCGGTGTGGCTCCTAAGTTGCATTCAATTGCAGTGAAGGTATTATCACAGAGTGTTAATTCTTCATGTGCAGAGAGATGCTGGAGCACATACTACATTCATAACGTCAAACAATATCAACTTAACGCTGACAGATCGGAGTCATTGGTATACGTTCATTACAATGACAGGTTATTGAGTAGATTACGGGCAGCCTATGAAGAGCAATACAAGAATTGGGATGCATAGCTAGAAGACGATCTTCTAGAGGATGACATAGAGGCATTGGAACAGATGGATGCACGCCTCGATGCTGATGAAGACACATTTAGCTTCCATAGTACCACCTCAAGGTCCTACCACTGGCCCATCTACTTCAACAGAGGTTGATGATTTGACATGGATTCCTGCCTCTGAGCATCAACCCAACAGCCCTTGCTCCCAGCTGAAGGAGGGGTTGCATTGTCTTCAGTGATGTCACAAAAGCTCAAAGCCACCCGAAGGAACAAGAAGAGAAAAATGTAGCTCTCTCTCTCTCTCTCTCTCTCTCTTGGATGATATAATGTATAACTTTTGCTGAATTTATAGATTCTCTTTCCCCTCATCCTTTTCCTCCTCTTCTTGAGCCTTTTGGATGATATAATGTTTATGAATATTTGTTGGATGAATGCATAAATTCTCTCTTTCCCCTCATCCTTCTCCTCTAACATAAATTCATTCTTACCCCACGCACATGACTATTCGATAAGAACATGCAAACGCAGTAGAGGGCATTGATGAATTTTAATAGTGTTTTTTGAAATAAAAATAATAATGAAATAAAAATAATAATATTCTTTCTCAAAATTAAATTTTCTCAAAGTTTACTTAACATTAATAACTTTTTTTATTTGTAATGGGTTACATTTCGTCTCCCTCATTAAATGTGTTCAAACTAAACTTCAATAGTTCTAGTATTTCTAAAAGTTGCATCTTGTTTCCCATATTAAATGCATTTAAGCTTTACTTCAAGTCTTGAACTAAATAATATAACATCAAAGCAATGTGAGAATAGGAACTTCAATTCTTGAACTAAATAATATAACATGAAAGTAATGTGAGAATAGGAACTTCAAGTCTTCAACTAAATAATATAACACGAAAGTAATGTGAGAATAGAAACTTCAAGTGTTCAACTAAATAATATAACATGAAAGTAATGTGAGAATAGGAACTTCAAGTGTTCAACTAAATAATATAACATGAAAGTAATTTGAGAATAGGAACTTCAATTCTTAAACTAGATAATATAACATGGAAGTAATGCAAGAATCGGAACTTCAAGTCTTCAACTAAATAATATAATGAAAGTAATGTGAGAATAGGAGCTTCAAGTGTTCAACTAAATAATATATAACATGAAAGTAATGTGAGCATGGGGAGAGCAAAAACCCTTTGATGTGTGCTCATTCATGAGTGAGCACGACATGTATGAGAGCGTGAGAGAATTTGAAGTTGTTGTACACAGCAATAAAATCAAAATTTAAAATACGGGTAATATGCTAAATTTTTTATTTTCTTATTTACTCATTTCCATCCTTCATTTCATGTTAATTTTTAAGAACTCTTACCAAGAATAAATAATACTAAAAAAATATGTTACGTCAAATTAATAATGTTTGGTAAATGGTATGGGTACTAAACTACTAACGTAATAATGTTTAATATGCGATCGGCACTGTCATTTCTTCAAGTTGAATAAGAGGACAAAAATGTTTTTCTTTAAGTAGAATAAGAAGATAATAAGGATATGTGCGAAGTTCCCTGTGTGGTGCTTTAGGTTAAATTAATCATTAAATATCATAGAAATTGACTAAAACTTGAATAACTCAAGTTTCAAAAGTCCAAAGACTCAAAACTACATTTAACAAAGAAGAATTACTATGTCATGTACTTGTTTTATAATTCAAAGAAAGGAGATAAAGGGTGCTCGCCCCTATTCTCACTCATTGTATGTCGTAGACTAGCTCTAGAGCTTGTAGGCATAATAGGGTTATCGGTAGACCGAGTCCATTGTATGGGATTGTCCACAGTACTTGGAGTCTTGGACTGAGTATATAGAGACCAAAATTTGATCTTGTAGTAATGGGTAAATTTAAATATTTTCTTAATACTTCTCTCATATACCGGAGGGAATTGGTTGGCAATTCTAGTACGGGGAGAACTCGATTCCAATATGGGAGAATCACGATTCCGGAATGGTGAGAATATTAATTCCAAGTTGATAAGGATTATGATTCTAGAAGTTTAGGAATCATGATTCCATATTTTTAGGAATCACAATTCTAATCTAATCGAATCACGATTCCAGCAACCACAGAAACAAGTGGGGTCATGTGTGATTCCATATAGGTATGAAACGCGATTCCGACATGAAAGGACATCGATTCTTGCAAATAGGAAACACGATTCCTAATTTTTTGAATCGCGATTCCGAAATAGTGAGAATCATTTTCTCAAATCCGAATCCTACGGACAGCGATTCCTAGATTCCGAAACTTTTGATACACGCGATTCCGCGATTCCAATTCTAGAAACGAATCAGAATGGCTGACGTTTTCAACAACTATAAGTTTGATAGTGATGTTAAGTGTTCACACATGTATGTCACTTTGTAAGTTGTAACTTTTGATTTTACATAGTAATTTCAAGGGTCTATGATGTGTATGTCACATTATTGTAACTTGTAACTTTTGAATTAATGTTAATGTTTTGGAGGATAATGTTTGTTTTGTCTATGAGATGGTGTGCTATGAGGTTTGGGCTAGTAAGATAACTTTGAGCATCTCAACTCCTTATATCATCTATATCTCACTCTACAGTTTTTCCTCCTTTTCTTAAACTATGGTAAATTCCCAAGATACATATCATCAAAGCATGAGAAATGAAGTCTAAAATTTGAATGAACTTCAGGTTCTGAAGCTAGGTTTACATGAAGTCATAAACTATGACTATGAGAGTGTGTATGTATGACCATAAAGGACCAAAATCGAATCGGGTTTTGAGATTCAACTATTCACCCATTGAAAATTTACATTCATGGTCCCTCACCTTAATGATACCATCTTGGCCCGCTAATGCACTCGGATCTCCTATGTGCCCAATGGTATTTGCAGGATGGAAGTCACGGATGACGGAACAAACGGATAGATCGTTTCCATCCTTTAGGGTTCGTCTACAATAGGAAAAAAGATCTTCATTTCAAAACCCACTTGAAATGAGAATCCTTATTAGATATGACTCACTGCTTATAATTTATAGAAACAAAGATCATAATTATAGAAGGCTACGATTAAAACATGCTTGAGACAAGAGTCCTACACTCCTACTTATGTGGAACGCGATCAAAATTGCTGATAAACAAGGATCTGATCCATAAGAATTACAATTAATACTTATTGAAAAGTGGAAAATCTTTAAATGGCTCGTCGTTGTCGTCATCCTTCCTCCTCCCTCCCATCTCCCCTTAGAATCTAAACCTTGCTCTGTTACCAAGTTAAGAAATATATGTGAGTTATGTCTACTCTAAACAGCAACTACCTTATGAAGGAAGAAAGATAGGAAGATAAGATGAATAGGAAGAAGAGAGATACGTATGTAAGAGAAAGAGATAGAAGAGAAAGAAAAGAGGGAGCCGCATGCAAGAAAGAGAGAGAGAAAGTCACATGACCCCTCTCTAGGTCATCCACATAAGCAAAAAATTATAAAACTGCCCTTGTGTGGGTTTATCACCCACACTTAGCCCTTCAATTTGTATCTCTAACCACTGTTTAATAAACCGTCTAGCACCTATCCGACCGCCTAGGCACCGGAAGGACTTTAGGGAATTTGCAGTTTGCTAGAGGTGGGTTAAGCAGTGAGCATTCTCCAAGAGCACAGCTCGCATGAACCCCATTTGTTTGTTTTCTTTTTGGGGGGTAGGGGGAAGGGGGTGGTGGCGGTAGTTCACTGGTAGGAATCACTGATAAGAGTCGAACTTAGGATGTACTGATGAACCCCACATCTACACGATTGGATTCTGAGTTTTTGGCTCATGCAGCGATCTTCATTGTCTGATGTGGGCTTAGAAGGTGGGGCTTGGGTAGGCTCTACTGGTAGTCCCCAGGCATGAACTTGAAAACTCATGGGGATATTTTATGTCTACTGATACTCCATGTTTTGAAAGGATAGTTTACAGAAATTTTCTGGACTATGAATACCTAAAGATACCGGTTTGGATGACGGTAACCACCGGACAAAGACATAACTGCTATAAATCTCAATATGATTGTTCATCATTCACAAATTGTATTATCAATTGAACAAGTACTGAAACGGTCATTGTTGACTCTGACATCAGTTCACAGATTAATACTCCAAGATGCATCTACTTTGCAGTAGCTCCAACAGGTTATCCATATCTCAGGCCTTCCTAGTTGCCTTTACACTCACAACAACAATTATACAGAACCTGCCCATAGTTTGAAGTCCAAAAACCAAATTTCACAAAATTCAAATGCAGTTTTTATTTACAAAGTTTCTGAGATTTTTTTTTCTCAAAGTGTTAAAGTGTTGTATTGAGTGAAGAAGATTACAAGAGAATCGGCCACCACAGGTCAGGTGCTCGATTAATAAAACCCCTAACAAGACTCAAAAATTACTATACATCCCATATATCAACAACAAAAATAGACACCAAAAAAGGATAATGTTTATAAGCCTCCTGCAATTTATGCATTAGAGTTTCAATCACGATACAGTCGTTCTTTCTAAGTTTTTTTGTTGGGGGTAAATAAAAGGAATCATTAAGGCATAAAAGCCGGTGGGGATTTCGCACCTATCTTTTGGTGAGAATGGAGTCCAAGATTTCATCCATGGGAGGCAATGGTACTACTGTCAAGACCCCAGCCCATTCTTTCTAAGTTACAATTCACATTGTGACACTCAAACAAGAAAAATGTGCATGAACTATGTTTCATAGATTCTTCACTCTAGGCTCCTTACCCCTGTCGCACAGGACTGAACACAACGCGGACACGATTGGACTTTCCATTCTGAGGAGTCTATCTTTTTATTTCATTTTTTTTGGAGAAATGTTGGCAATTTATTGGGAATGGTATTATTATAATAGCATTACAAAAATCTCCTCACGAGAAATGAGGAGAAACTACACACATGCCTGGTAGTCTGTACAACATCCTGAGGAATCTTGAAGAGAGGATTTTGTAGATACGTGACGAAGTGGAATTTGAAACGTCTGGATTCTTCTCATTATGTATTCGATTCTTCTCCCAAAAGAATCCTGTCATGTAATATTACAAAGCTTTGGAGATTTCCGGCCCTTTAGTTGTTTTGGTTAATTAAACTCATTCAATGTTGGATAGACAGTTTAAAATGGATGGATACTATTCTTTTACATTAATCCTCCCCAAGAGACCTGAAAGTCAAGATATTATAAAACTGAAAAATACATGCACATTATTAGTATTTAATCCATATAACACACGGCAAGGAGGAAACATGCTAAGAAAACATAATGTCACCCAGAATCCACATCCATTTCCATTGAATGCAAGTGGAATACAGCAGGATGTGAACTTCAGAATAACCAATATATGCGACGTATATAACATAGAGAAAACTATCAAATTACTAAGCTGCAAGAGAGATAATTTTTGGCAAATAAACATCTTGCATTACAAACTATAGATATTTGGAGAACTCTGGAGTCTGGATGGGGGTCATAGCAGAAGTATGACAAAATCATACCTGGATTACAAAAGTAAGGGAGGATGCTCCAAAATGGTTCTCTAGTTTTGCACCAATTTGCTTCGCTGCAAGCCACAAATCAGATGTCTCTTCCACAGAGAGATCCACAAACCGCTTCACCACCCTTTTTGGACAAACCAGCACATGTGTTCATAGTCAAGGCCAAAGACGAATAACCGAACGAAATAAGCACTCACCTCTCGAAACCACCATAGGAAAGACAAAACCCACATATACACACTCACACACAGACACACAACTGTACAAACATTACATTTTTTTAGTTTCATAAATAGAGCTGTTATTGTAAGGAAGAACAATAAATGCAAAACAGCCAGTCCAGGTTCATTCATGTCTGCCATTTCAGCAAATCCTTCCCTAAGCATATGATACCATGACCATCAGGTAAGCCTAAAACTTGGAAAATGTGAAATCCCAATCCATTTGAAGTAGGGCAGGATATGACCTACAAGTAATATTGCATATAAGGAAGAATCAGTCCCCAAAAATATTGAACAGGATTAGAATTTGTTTCATGTATGCCAGATCATATATTACATGCCAAAAAAAAAAAACAGAATAATACCATGCTAGAAGTCGACTTTCCTTTGCCTTAAAATTATTCCAAGTGTAAATAATTCACTTGAACATACTTCCATGCTAAAGTATAGCCCACTAATAGTTAAAAATTTAAAACCAATCAATCCTCACCAGGAACAACAGGCCTGATATTGACCAGTGCAAAAGACAACTTAGTAGTCAGGAACACCTGACGTTTGTCTATATTGTAGTCTCCAAAGATAAATGTTTCTTGATCCTGCTCCATAGTGAAGAACAAAACTGTCAGATATTTGCTAAGAGTGATTCCAATGTCACAAATGAGAAGAAACTATGCCAACGATGCATGCATATGATGCAGAACATCAAATATTATGGATAGAAAACAACATGGTTACAACATATACAACCACGTATTGAAATTTAAAACTATTACAGAAGTTTTATCTCTATTTCATTATAGAGAACTATTTTCTTTACTTGGCATAAAGCAGGTAACAACTTCTAGTCAGGAAAAACTAAGAAGTGAAAACACACAGAATTTTGGTAGATGGCCCAACTCCATGATGGCCACATTTCCTTTTAATCGACTACAATCACAAGCCTATGAATTAGCTCCTTTTGTAATTACATGCAGCAAGTCATGTACAAGTTTAATTCACAAAACAATGGTGTCTTCTTACCACCCAAACCTGAAGTGTGAGTATACATCAGAAATACATAGTTGAATTATCATATAAGAAATTTAATTAAGGAATAGTTGAATTATCATATAAGAAATTTAATTAAAGAATCTCAAGTCCTCATATTTGTTCCATTAAAGTTTTTGCAACTCTTGATTCTGCAGATCAGTGAAAAACCAATTTTTTTGAGTGAATTGTCAATTAGTTCATCTCGCCCCAACCTTATTAGCACTACAAAATTGGAGAATCCAATAAACTGTTTACTAGGTTAGGATCCTTAGCTCCACCAAAACCAGTTAAGGACTGTAAATAATCCAAAAACACGTAACAGGTTCCAAAACAAGCTTCGCAACTAAGATTTGAAAGTTAATGCAAATGTAAATGTCCTCAACAATCAAAATTAACAGTTACTTCCATCATCCAGCAAGCACGAGAAATTAGAATAAATACAAACTCTCAAGAATCACATAGATGTTTGTTATGGAAAGCATATATTGTGGATATGATATGGAAAGTGTATATTATGAAGAATGAGTATGGGAAGGGAAGGTACAATATCTTGTTTTATGGAGTGGGTATAATTTACGTGTCCACAATATCTTCCTATTCTTGTAATCCATTGTTGTATACACTTACAGGGTTTGAAAGTGGATATCCCAGCTCTTGGAGATATTGTATCTCAAGTGAAGTATGTATCAAGTCTCCTGACTTGGGCTGCTTTAACATACAACAACATAGTAGACACCCCTATGAGGGGAATCCAAGCTTGCCTCTAGATGGAGCATTGCTTTTCGATCCTACATGATACCGACAAATTGTTGGAGGCCTTGATTATTTAGCCATTAATCGTGCTGATATCAGTCACACCACTGACATAGTGAGTCAGTTCATGTACTGACCCTGCTCTGTTCACTATGTTGTTATGCAATGTTCGAACTTCAAAGTACTCTAATTCAGGGTTGCTCATGTCTTTTATCTCTGCTCTTGAACTTTGTGCATACTCAGATGTGAATTGAGCTGGAGATGTTATTGGTCATCGTTCTACTACTGGGTGTTTTATTTTCTGGGTACTTCACTTATCTCCTGGAAAAGTAAGAAATAGAAGGTTGTTGCTCACTCAAGTGTTGAAGATAAGTACCGGGCTCTTGAAAATATTGTGACTGACAATGTCTGGTTACAGTGGCTTCTTCAAGATATCGGTGGCATTCATTCTGATCCTCTTCCCATTTTTTGTTGTAACAAAATTGCGATTCAAAACGCTGATAATAATGTGTTCCATGAGCAGATAAAACATATTCAAATTGATTGTCAATTTGTTCACAGATTTTTTTTTTTTTAGCCTTTGTTTCTTTGAAGGAACAAGTAGCATGTCATCTCACAAAGGCTCATCCAACTAATTATTCTCACTAGTTATGGTCCAAACTCCAATTGCACTCTTTTAAAACATCTTGAGTTCGTGGGGGGTGTTATAGAAAGCATATATTATGAATATGGCTGTCGTGGAAAGTGTATATCATGGACAGTGTATACAAGAAGGATAGTTGTAGTATCTTGTACTTATGTGAGTACAGTGAACGTGTCAGATTTGCCATCCCATATTGCATATATAGAGAGAAGCACACACACAAATAAAGAGAGACAGATCTTCACATAAATCTGAGACTCTTTCATCATTCACAAGAGCACACCAAAACAATAAATATTAGCCTATATAACAAGAAATAAGTAGTGGAACCATTATTCAACTAAATCCTCCATCAACAAACTAGTAAGAGCAAAACAATCAAATGTCCATTGTTCAACATTTTGGTCGAGTCGACTCGAACTCTATTGAGTTTCTCAGACTCGACTCCTTACCAAGCCAAGCCAAGTACTCGGGTAAAACTCTAGGCTATATAAAAAAGGGATATTTATAAAATTACTATAAGAGATAAACCATCAACCATTTTACCCTTTGGCAGTTGTACCATATCATGATCATGTGTCTTGTGATGGGCATTTTGAAATTAAATCAAAAGACATGGGTAAAATATATTATTGTGGTTATTTTGATAAATTTCCCTATAAGAAAGAATGCACAATGATAAAATTGATGTTAAATTGTAAAATCAACATACAAATATTTTATATGAAATTTTAATGTCTTTGATGATGATTTGGGAGTGTTTCTTGTCATACATCCTGTTTTTATATTTCCTTTTCTTCTAGATTTTTCTAAAATGCCTCCAACTATAGATCATTTTTTTCTAAATCCATGTTTTACATTTTTTTCCATCTTATTTGGACATTTCATGTTGTTTTTATTTGGGAAAATTACAAAAACCTGCATTGACTCAACTTCCTTTACAACCTCCCCCAACCAATTTTTTTATGGCAACTTTTACCCCAAAACTATCTTTTATAACAAGTACTCTTATTTGGCCCATGTTGTTTTTATTTGGGAAAATTACAAAAACCCCCATTGACTCAACTTCCTTTACAACCTCCCCCAACCAATTTTTTTATAACAAACTTTACCCCAAAACTAACTTTTATAGCAAGTACCCCCAAACCAAAAAGTTATAGTTCTTTAGACCAAAATACCCTCCCCTTGGTAGTTGAATGCCGTCATTTGTTGTAAATGCGATCTCGTAGATTGTTGTTGCGGGTCCGGCAGTTATGATGCCTCGATCCGGCACTTGTAAATGTGGTCAGTGGTCCGGAAGATTGTTGTTGCGGTATACGCCATGATACCTCGGTCCAATATAAGTTGCATGTGGTCTGACACTAATATTCGCCACGCCATGATACCTCAGTCCAACATAAGTTGCATGCGGTCTAACACTAATATGTGCCGGACCGTCATTGGTGATTAAGCATATACGAGAACGCGCCTTGGGCAAGAGTTATTTTCGTATTCCAAACTATGACTTTTTGACTTCCGGGGCTCTTTTTATAAAAGTTAATTTTCGGGTAAAAGTTGCCTTAAAAATATTGGTCGGGGAAGGGGTAAAGAAACTCTTTTGTATTTTACTTTATTTTTATTTTTAAGAAATTTTTTATTTTTTCAGATTTATTTGCCCCATACACTATAGGGTATCCAGCCTAGGCCCTAAACAATCAAATTAGAGCATACCTTCAAATAGTATTAAGAAATGTGGTTTCAATATTGGAAATCTTTGTGATAGCCTTAAAATATATTTTTATATTTATTTATAAACTTTAAAGCTTAAAAACAGTGTAGATCAACTGATCTATGAAAACTTAAAAATCTTGAAAATTGATGCTCAAAAATAGGGTTACAAAATTCACTATTATCAAAACTTGAAATCTATTTTTTTTCTTAGGTCCATGCATCTTGATATCGAGATGATCAATTTGAACATTTTTGGGTATCAAAACATCCTCTTGAACATTTTTGGGCATCAAAACATCCTCTTCTAGTGAAACTTTTGAAGTAGGCTCAACTTTGATTGTTTAGAGCCTCGGCTCTATATAAACTTTTCTCTACACTATATGAAGGAGTACACTCGGACTCGCTCGACTAACGCAGCTCAGGTATGGCCCAAGTGCCGAACCGGAGACAAGCTCGTGAACGATGCCAATATCAATAAAACAGAAGCAATTCAGCTGCAGAAGAATGAAACCAGCCCAAATACTGAGTGAAAAAACAGAGAAACCGTCCATGGTAATTAAAAACTTATAAAGAAAAAGAAAAATCAACTCATAGGCAATGCAGATTGGTAAAGAGCTAGCAACAAAGATCTTAAAAAAACCCTAGCTTCTCAGTTTAGACAAGGATTTGAACCTGAGATTTTGCAGATACGTGGCAACTGCGCTGCATAGAGAGACCTCGAAACGAGAAAACCCTAGCCACGAGTGATTGCGTCTTTACAGGGAACGATATGAGATTCATACTGATTAAGAACCCAACGAGTTCTCGAATCTGGTAAAAGAAGATGCAGCGAAAAGAAGGGAGGGAACCGAAAAATGGGAGAAGCTCCAGAAAATTAACTAATAATAGATAAAACTGTCTAAAGAATTTATCACAGAGTACTGAAGGAGCCAACAAAAGAAAGAACATTAGTCGGTGAAGTCTCTAGAAGGTGCGAGACCTTACACTTCCGGAGCACCACTAAATTACTTCAGAAGATGCGGCTCAACCCTAATTATAAATTTTTGAAATTCAAAGACGGTACATCTCTATAAACATCTTGAAAATAAAAGGTCCAAGTAAATTATTACAAAATGTATTATTTTTAGGGCTTAAAATTTCTTTATGTCTATGTACCTCAAAGTCTACATGACCAAGTGGAAGGTTTTCCAACTTCATAATACTCTTTTCTATCAAATTTTTGAAATAACTCATGTTAATTTATAAAGTTGTAAATTTTATAATTTTTTTTATAATAAAATTAGGATAAAAGCGGCGATATAAATCAGGGAAAGCATGTAATGAGATCTTTAACCCTTCGAACCACGGTCAATTTCGTGTTGTCAAATTCGCTTCAATTCGGCCAAAGTGGCCAAAGTCTTCGGATTTTAAGTCTAGACTAAACCGAAGCGAAGCTTGGTGTTGTTGTTTCGATCAGATTCAAGCTGCTTCGGTTAAAATTGGGTCTACCTCGGGCCTGCCTCGACCGAAGCAAAAAAATATTTTTTATTTATTATTTTTTTAAAATTTTATTTTTAATTTTTTCAATATTTTTATATATTTAATATATAAATATTTAATTTATTCTTGTTAAATTTTTTAAAAAAGTGGGAGCCGATGACTACTCAAGGTCCAAAATATTATTTTGGAAAGCTAGACCTCAAGCAAAAAGCGCACCTTTCTTGTACTAATAGTACGCAATATCAATCATTGTAAGCGGTGTTTAGAAACCTGGATTGGATGGATGGTTCACCCCTCATAAAAATGGTTTGGATCATCAAGCTGCCCAAGAGAACAGGTCAATTAAAAAATAAAAATTAAAAAGTATAAAGCATAAAAATAATAAAAATAAAAATTTGGGAACAGGTGAATCACCTGATTCCCTATCAAAGAATCGACTGGTTCTGTGTAAACCTGGTGAATTCTGACTGCGAACCATATTGGCTTCACCAATTCCTAATGTGGATCGACGTTTTTTTTAACATTGATTATAGGGATATTTATGCCGCAGTTAGAATATTTTTTAATTAAATAAATAATATGTATTTTTTTATGAAAAGTATCAATACTCAAAAGTTCAAAAGATCTCAATTAATATAAAAAGGTTTTTTTTTTTTCCATTCTACTTAGGTACATCTTCAAAAAAAATATCTTCAAAATACCCGAATTGCTTTTATTGAAGATAAATAACTCTGAATAAATGAGGCATTTCAATAATTTGAACCATGCGAGACAAGCAAGCTTACTCCCATCATTTGGTTGCAGCCAATTAGGTGAATCAAATTACTAAATGCCCCTAATTTCAAGGCTTTGAATCCTAGACAAAAGCAAGTTAGGCATTTGAATGATATTTTACGAGGATATATATTATTTAATGTTAATTAAGATGTTTTGACCCCCTCAATGATTCACTCCTCACATGTTATTTTTTCATTTTACATTAATTTCAAGTCTCTTTTTTTTTCTTTTTTTCTTTTTTTTTTCCTTTTTTTTTTTTTGAGATTTTTATTGTGTTTTGATATTACCTCTTGTTTTGGATATACATTGATTGTGTTGGACCCAAGATATGCAAATGTTTCTTTTACATATTCTGGCTTTGATGGCTCAAGGTGGTTTGGATTTATTTTGGTGATCATCAAGGATATCCTAAAAAAAGTCTTATATAATCAAATATTTGTTGGGTTTATGTGGCCTTTAAAGGCCTTATGAGTGCTTGTAAAATGATATGATATAGTGGAACATGAACTCAGTGTGAGTAGGGTCCCTCGTGAACCATACTTAAGCAAACGATCTATGCTTAACGATCTAAGCCAATCGGTTGGGAAAAACCCATATTACCTGGGCTTAAAGAACAAACCGAAAGGGTTTATGGGTTAGCCTTGATGAAGTCGAAGAACATTCCCGGATGAGTAAGCCAAGGGACTATGTGACCCTTGTGTGTGATGGTGGCCTACTGAGATGGCAGCCAAAACCTCATCCATGTTCCATCACACGGCATGCATATTGATAGATCATTCGGAAAAGCCAGATATCCACCTTTGGGTGAAGCGTATGCATATGCGAGAGATACCCCTATGCACCATAAAGCTATGGTCGTATCAGGTCGTGGTGACATTGACTCGTCTCTAGGGGAGGACCTGTAATCCACAGACTGGGATTGCGACCCCTTGATTCATCGACCTGATTTTGGTAACCCGCTAATGAGCCCCTGCTTGGACTGTGGGTCATGAAAAACACTGGGTCGGTTCGATAAAGCTAGTGTGATCTGTAGTCCACATTTAAAGGGGGAGTACCCGGTTATTACATATTGGATTCCTAAACCAAATGGATCATTTACCCATCATATTAATTTAATTGTGTTCATTTTATTATTGAAATGATTTAATTTTATTATTTGAATTTTTATGAATCTCTCAATATTTTATTTGTGATTTTTGGACTTACAAAAAATACAGTTATTGTTCTTACAAAGTTATAAAAATTTAAATATATATTTTAAATTATTTTATTCAATTTTAAAAATACTATATTTTTTATAATATTCCATAAGGGCCCATAATGCACATGGGCCCACCATGTGGCATGGGCCCACATGTGCCACAAAAGAGTGGCACGCCCCATCCTCTTTGGATTATCTTGTTTGCTTTTAAGATAAAGTTAGTTTGATTTGTGGCATGTGGTCAAATCTTGGAAGGGATATATTGACCATGGCTTTATCTATTTTGTAGCAAGTTTGTTTTAAAGAGATATGGTCAATTTGAATTGATATGGATCTTATCTTATTTCTATTTGGTAGTATTATCTATTTGATATTATTTGACATATCCTTATGGAATATGTGACATGGATCGTGCAATTTTATAGAATGCATGATATTTATTTATTTAAATATATTGATGGGAAAATGGTTTAAGGAAAGGGGGATAATGGTCCAAGCACCTTCCATAACGTTGATGGCTCATCTATGGAATGGATGTCTCAGATCTCTCACCCCACAAGTCACCCTGGATTGACAGTCTATGTTCAATCTCACAAGACGAGGCAAGCCAAAGAAAATCTTAAGAAACCTTAATCTTATTCAAAGCCTATAAAAAAAGATTGTCTCTACAAAAAAAAATCTCTATACCTTATCTCTTGTAACTAATTCTCATCTTTCTCTGTCATATCCAAAAAATGGGGCATGCACCACTCTCTCATTTTTTATCTATCTCTCTCTCACATTGTGAAAGAACTTAAAGGTTTAGGTGATGGAGTTCTTCTCTCCTATATCTCAAATATGCATTTACGGTTAAGGGTTTTAGGGTTTAGCAAAAAGAGAATTCATCTCTCTCAAACTAGATTGCTAAGAGAATTCACCTAGGGTTTGAGTTTGTGATCAAAGGGACTCATGTTCTATTGGTGTGGCTTGGCCGAAATTTGCTTTCCCCATTCGAGATTGACGCTAGACCGTTGATCCCCCACCATCGGATGGTGGTGACTCGGTGTGGGATGTGATAAGCCCGGTTGAGGTCATCTCCGGCACTCTTCTTTTTTTGTTTCTTACAATCTTATCTTTTATTCTCAAGTATAGTGCATAGTTGTTGCAATGACATCAAGTTGTTAAGATCTTGATTTTATTGTTATGTTGATTTTATTTTGAAATTTATCTTATTATAATAAAGACCACATGTAAGTGATCGTTTGCTAAAAAAAAAGCGTGAAAAATAAAAAATAAAATGAAATGTATTCCCCGATAAAAGATCACATATGTCTTTCGTTCAATATTTGCACATTCCAAAGAGACTTGGAATAAGCTTTTGAAAAAGCTAGCTTTTTCATTGGGATAGCAAGGCTCTTCTCCTTTTTCCTTTCTCACTCCTTATAATGATGATATTACTTTATAGTTATAATATTCCTATTTATTGTCTATTTTAGTATCATTGTCGTCATCATCATCATTATTATTATTATTATTAAATATTTATATAAAATATCGTCAACATAATCAATAATATTATTATTACATTATAATATAGTATTCATACACTATAATACTAACATATATATTATGCTATTACCTTGATATATTAACATCGTATTCTATTAACATTAAAATATTTTATATTTTTGCTATAATATTTTATTAATATTGTAATATTATATTAATACTAATAAAAATAATATTATATATTTATCATAATTATGATCTTATTATATAGTTACAATATTTATATATTAATTTATTGGTGTTTTAAATATGGGTATTGTTTGTATATAGCCTAGGCTCTAACAATCAAATTAGAGCCTACCTTCACATAGTATCAAAACATGTGGTTTCTATATTGGAAATCTTTGTGATAGCCTTAAAATATGTTTTTATATTTATTTATACAGTTTAAAGCTTCCAAAATTGTGGAGATTGACAAATCTATGAAAACTTGAAAATCTTGAAAATTGACGGTCCAAAAATGTGTTACAAAATACTCTATTTCCAAAACTTGAAATCCCTTTTTTTTTCTCATGTCCATGCTTCTTGATATTGAGATGATAAATTTGAAGATATTTAAACATCAAAACAAGCTCTTCTAGTGAAATTTTCGAGGTAGGGTCAAATTTGATTGTTTAGAGCCTCGACTCTATATAAACTTTTCCCTTTAAATATTTGTCCTACCTTTTTGCTAAAAGATTTAGAAGATCTGAAACAAGTCTTTCTTTCCATACTCTTGACCTATCTTCTAATTGTAATATTGTAGTAATATAGACATTTTTACACCATCTATTTTCTAATAAAGGTTTATAATAAGGTCCTACTTTTTCTTCAATATCCTCAATTTTTCTTAATAAGTTATGAATTATAGTGTAGACACCCATTTTTTGAATTTGGTAATTATTTTCCTAACCCTAGAAAACCTATGGATCACACTATTCCAGTGCCTTTTGGACCACAAAGCACAATCATCTATATACCTCATTCTACCCTTATCCTTTTAAACCCTTATCCAAATTCGAAAATGATCTAAAAAGAGTTAAAAATTCATGTTTAATTTCGTAAACAAGATGATAATTATCCAAAAACATGTGAAAGATGGTGATAGTCGAAAGTCAAAAGTCTTGGTACAATTTAATTTGAGCGACTAAAGCGTGTTGCTCAAATGCACAGAGCGACATAAGGTGTGTCACCCACTTTGGTCAGAGCGACCCAAAGTGTGTCACCCAGAGCAGTGTGCCCTAGGGCGATACTTAGGTTTTGTGACACAAACTGAGTCACCTAGTCCAGTTTGATTAGGGCGACCACTTTGTGTCACAAATACCATTTTGTGTCAGATCACTGAATTTGACTAGTATTAGGTTGTTTATACTAAAAAATGCGGGTTGGAAACTCAATCCCTCGCCTTGGTTTCAAATGCGAACAAATCACAAGAGTCAATAGAGAGAGGGTCCTGTCAAATTATGTTTTGGGCGAGAGTCGGGCCACAAGGCCTTCTCCCGCTTGGACTGCCAGCAGAGCCGACTTCCTGTACACCTTAGCCTTGAAATTCAAGAGAGGGTTTTGAAGATGCTTGAATAAAGAAAGGGGGAGATTTAATGGAGCTCTAGAAAATAGAAGAGGGAAAGAAACAAACCAATAAATGAACAAAAGAGATCAAGAACTAATCAAGGAAAGTATTGAACAAAAAGAGCAATGTATGAAACTAAACAAGGACTAATAAAATGTAAAAAAAAACTAAAAGCTACTCATAATGCTACCATAAGCATATGAAACAAAATAAAATCTAATAAATGATCGTAAAAGGGAAAGAAAAAAGGAAGAAACGATGCTAGAGGCCGGGCCCCTAGGCCTAGTGCCTAGAGTCTGTGCCAATTCAGAATAGATGGTTGCTTGGTCAATCCTGGTCCTTCGAGTTTTGACAGGGCAAGTGAATATAGGTTGAAAAGGATCCGGAATATCTAATTATCTAGATTTCCTTCAATCTAGAGTGTAAAATCTTAGGTCAAAAGGGATCGACTTTGCATCAAATGGGGTACAGATATGGTTCGAATACAGTTCGACAGAGATCTCGAGCTTTTTGTCAAAAATCTTGACGCTGGACTCAAGGTCAGGTTCCTTATTTAAAGGCAAAACCAACTTGGGACCACCATTGGATCGTTTTTGGTACATTCTGGGCCCTTCATTTTTCATCATCCTTCGGACATGCTTCGGCGCCACTGACCATGGCACCGAACCCGCATTAATTACATTAAATGTGGTCAACATAATCAAATGCGCTTTAAATGCTTTCTAATCTCGTGACTTGGTACGGGCACTGCTCTAATCACATGAATTAATACGAGTTGAACCTTCTTTACATCAAAATCTGCTATGTGCCTTCTTATGGTTCGTACATTTGATGGACCAATCAGAATTCAAAGCATATCTGACTTCCTTTGGCGCATTTATGAGCTGCAACACTGTCAAACTGTCATTCTGGATCTTTCGTACGGTTGGTAGTTGATGTGACATTTCCTCGATAAATCCGAGGTTGAGAACCGATTTTCGTATTGACATTTGGCATGTTAGTACCTTCTGACACATGTCAGTTGTACTAACATGCAACTTTGGGGCCGTACGCTAGGTTGTATTCCAATTTTGACTGTCTGGGCATGATGTAGGGCTAAAGGGTGTTGACACCATTGACAATGGCATCAGGCCCTTCACTCTCCATTTAGGTTGCTTCTGGTTCATGTGTCGCCTTTGTGTCGGCTTTGGGAGCTGCCTCATTGGTGCCAAATACTTCTGCTTTCAAGTGGCTTATGGCTTGGTTGTCCCAAGTCATGGCTTGCATTGTTTTGCTCCTCAAGTTCTCTTAGCTCTGTCAGAACGATATTGGGACTCATGGGGGCCGATTTACAGATGGGTCAAGATGAGTGTGAGTGGTTCGCGTATTGGGGTGGTTTACCCGGAGTACTTTGGTCTTCCACAATTCTCTCAATCGGGATTGGGCTATCTAAAGTTGCCCCTTTTTGACACTCGTATCGCACTTTAGTGGTGGGATATAGGGCGACAAAGAAGTAGACACCTGAGGCCATATGTGCATTTTTATCACCTGTCGTGGTCATCGCCTTTTGGACCAGGTGACCATATGTGCATTTTTATCATCATTATCGGGGTTGTTCCCACTCCTTCATTTTCTAAAACATTTTTTGTAGATGTTTCGAAATCTATACTTTAAAACTCATCTTATTTTTTTTCAAAAACTCACCCTTCTTCCAAAAACACAACACTGGGGCAACTCAGTCTGAGAATTTCATAAAAACTCATAATTTATGTGATTTAAAAAACTTTAATTTCTTTGGTTCAAATTGTAATCCGACGTCAATTTTTGTTTTAAGACTCACTCTCCCCCTGGTTTCAAAACATCTGCCAAAACATATTTTCAAAAAACAAAGGAATCGAAATGACCCCAATCATGATGATAAGAATGCATATGGTCGCCTGGTCCAGAAGGGTAACGACTACGACCAGTGAAAACACCACAACCCTTTTTCCCCATCAAAGCCAAAAAACAAAAGAAAAACACCTAATTCCCAAGTCATCACCACCCTAAAACCTAGGAATGCACATGAGGCATGAGTTCTTCTATGGCTCACTCAATCAAGATTTTACTTCCATTCACACCTAATTCATTCTGCCCAGTTATTAAAACTTTGACTTTCTATGGGGTACTGGTGCATCGGCCTCCGACCTACAAATAGAGGACTATTACCTGCGACTGCCTCGAATGATGGGCTAGCTAACCTCCAGGTCCCTTGTGTGACCAATAGGCACCATGGTCTTACAATGACAGGCATTTGAGGAATGACGATGTATCGATTCCTCACCACCCAATTCTATATCTCAGGTGTCTACTTCTTTGTCGCCATGTGTCCTACTGCTCGCTTGCGATACAAGCATCAAAGAGGAGCAATTGTTGACACTCCAATCATGATTGAGGAAACTGTAGGAGACCAAAGTACCCGAGAAAAGCCACCCCGATGCTTGAACCACTCACACTCATCCTAACTCATTCATAAAGTAGCCCCCATGACCCCTAATATCATTTTGACATAGCTAAAAACACTCAAGGAACAAAGCAAGGCAAACCAGATATCGAGACCACCAAGCCAACAACAACTAGGGAGCAGAAGGTTTTGGAAAGCAGCTCACAAAACCAACACAAAGGCGACACAAAAGTAACCTGAATGGAGAGAGAAGGGCGTTGACACCATTGCCAATGGCCCCAACATCCCTTAGACCAGCGTCAGGCCCCAGACAGTCAAAATTTGGGCTACAGCCTGGCGTACGGCCCCAAAGTTGCATGCTAGTATGGTTTGACACGTGTCAGAAGGTACTGACATGTAAGATGTTAGTACGAAAACCGGTTGTCCTCATATTCATCAAGAAAACATCACATCAGCTACCAACTGTATGAAAGAGCTGGAATGACATTCTGACACCGTCACAGCTCATAAGTGTGCCAAAGGAAGCAGGATATGCTTTGAGTTATGATTGGTGCATCAAATGTACGAAAGGACGCCAAGAAGATGACATGTGGCATGTTTTTCTGTGAAGCTGGTTTGACTGGTGGTGGCGCCAGTGCCAATGACGCCAATTCTCTAACACTCTGCTAGCATAACAGTGCAAATACTACATCACGTGATTAGAAAGCATTTAAGGCACATTTAGTACTGTTGATCACATTTAATGATAGTTAATGTGGATTCGACGCCATTGGCAGTGCCATCGAAGCCCGTCTGAAGGGCGACGAAAAATGAAGGGCCCAAATTGCACCAAAAAAGATCCAGTGGTGGTCCTAAGTTGGTTTTGCCTATAAATAAGGCACTTGCCCTTGAGTCCAGGGCTGGGATTTTTACAATTAAGCGTGTAAGCTCTGTCAGTAGAGAGGTTCAGAAAGAGATTAAGCACGTAAGCTCTGTCAGAATGAACACAAACCTAACCCGAACTATAGTCGACCTAAAACAAGAATTCTCATACCCTTCAGGCAACACTTTAACCCGAAAGTGCCTCAGATAATTAGACTTTCGGGTCTTCTTCCGAATTCTCATACCCTTCAGGCAACACTATAACCCGAAAGTACCTCAGATAATTAGACTTTCGGGTCTTCTTCCGAATTCTCATACCCTTCAGGCAACACTGTAACCCGAAAGTACCTCAGATAATTAGACTTTTGGGTCTTCTTCCGCCTAGATTCTCTTGCCTCATCAAAAACTGAAGGACCGGGACTGACCATGCAATAATATACTCTGAATCGACACCAACTCCAGGTGTCGGGTCAAGGGGCCTGACCTCAAGTATCATTTCTCTCTCTCTCTCTCTCTTTTCATTCATTATTCATGATCATTTATTAGCCTTTTTATTTTCATTTTTCATGTTTATTTTTAGTATTTACAACTAGCTCTTAGTTTTGGTTTTGCATACCTATTAATATTTGTCTAGTTTCATCTATTGCTCTTTTGTTTTGTTTTAATGCTTTCGTTGCTTAGTTCTTGATCTTCAATTCATTTATCTCCAAGGCTAAGGTATACGAGAAGGTTTTGCCTGTGATTCGAGCTGGGGAAGGCCTTGCGGCCCGACTCTCGTTAGGAACGTAATTTGACATGACCCTCTCTACCAACTCATGTGATTTATTTTCACCCAAAACCAATGTGGGGATCGAGTTCCTTGCCCGCATTTTTTATTGTAAACACACACACACACAAACGGTAAAAGAAAAAGAAGAAAGAGAATGATCCATGCTTCTATGATCAAGATTTAAGCCCGCATTTGATATTTAGTGTCAATTTATAATGTACTGACGAGAGAGTCTATAAGCTAGTTGCAAATCAAATGTGCCCCTAATAAGAAAACATAAATTCTGGTTTTCTTAGCCAAACAATTTTTTTCTTTTTTTTGGGAACTCAGTGGGGATGATAGGTCCCTACCCGTTTTTGAATTAGTTAGTGGTTTTTGAAGCTATCAGTGGGAATGAAAGCCACAATGTTCAACTAAGATATGAGTGTATGTAAATAGTCAAACTGCTAAAAAAAATAAAATAACATAAAAAATCACAAGATAATATGTAATCCAATTTATATAAAAGCTAGAAATGCCTTTAATCAGACTTTCTAAAAACTCAAATATTCGAATTTCTTTTTTCTCATGTTGCAACTGCTATCTCTGACAACAATTTATAATAAATAACATGACCACAATATGAAAAATTTCCCAAGTGGTCAATCATGTATGCATATTTGTTATAGTTGACCTTGAACACTCATCATTTGGTGCTAGATGTGCCCATGCTTGCTATGCACCGCACAACTTGCCTATTATATATTGAGATTGTTTACTATGAGATCATTTACTTTTTGTATATAGAAGTTACAATCACTTTTAACTATTGAATGTGAAATCCAATAGATTGAAGTGTATCATAATACTCGAGAAATTTTATTTTGGACTTGTATCTAATTAATGATATTGTCTTAATCATCTAATTTTACATCTAATGATTAATAATGATTGTGCCCTCCTTATATCAAAAGTAAATGCTCTCGTTGTATACATTTCCTTATATATTTCTTTTCCCTATCCCGCACTCCACTTCCAATATCTCCTCGAAGCTCTTTGATCCATGTTATGATTCTTATTAAGCCTTGGATTATTGGATTATTGGATCAATAAGGAGCATTACTTCTGCTTCATCAGGTTCAAAAAACTAGTTTGGAATAAGTCTTAAGATTGTATACAATGACACCATTTACCTGATGTGAAATTTGATAGCTTGGATGTATCACAAAGTTCGAAAAAATTTCTTTTGACGTTTGAGCTTGGTCAATGGAATAAGTGCATACACCCAATTTCATATCCAATAGTCAAGATTAATGTAACCACCTAGTATCAAACGTAAACGGTCTCGCTCTATACTTTTCCATTTTTCTTTGGGCAGAGGTGACATACTTGGAAATGGATTTATGTCTTATACACAAGGAAATTCAGAGAAAGATCCATATGGTCATCATAACCGCATGGTCATACGAGTCATCACTATCCCCTTAATACATTCAACAGTGATGGAAAGTGGGTTGCACCATACATCCTATCCCCAAGTTGGAGGGTAGCGGAGAGTGGGTCCCACCAGCCCACACCTAGAGCCGGTCCCACCAGATATCCCCACACGAAGAGCGGGTCCCACCAAACATGTGGCATCCCATTCTTAAATTATCACATTGAAAGGATGGTGAAAACCCACCAAGCAGTCATGGTGATCACATAAATCATACCATACTTTCTTTTCATTCAATTGCCTGTGCACCGAGAAATCCTTAAATTCAGACACTAGTTACTTAAAAAAAGAAATCAGACTAATAGCCGAAAGTCACACAGATAAGTCATGGCTTACATTCCAAAGAAGGTGAGGAATATCGAACCCTCATAATTTGGTCCGGGCAAGAAACATTTATTATATGACATATAAGTGTTTGTCATGTACATTTATTACATGACATATAAGTGTTTTTCTTGTACATAACAAACATCTGAAAACAGGTTCATTGATGAACAACTTTCTATGGAAAGTGTGCCCTAGAATGGAGTTGATACGTAGTGCTTGGAAGGACCTGAAGCACGCCAGCTTGTTCTGCAAAAGTGACATTGCACATAAATTAGTGGCAATAAGCAACAATTCCAAGATGGAGCATATTAATCAGAAAATAGAGAGAGAGAGAGAGAGAGAGAGAGAGAGAGAGTTATATAACGTACGTAACAAGTAACAACTAAAGACTATTACATGAC
>NW_006499617.1:5728982-5750378 GCF_000471905.2 Amborella trichopoda | reverse complement strand
AGTAAGGAGTCACCAATCACTCATATTTGTTGGATTTTCCCATGGCGTTCTCGACCTCGACTATCAAGGCTTCAAATTCAGCAACATTATTGGCATATGAGAACTTCAATCTGATGGCTGTTGGCATTAAAATTCTCGCGTGAACATATTATGACTCCTATACTTGACCCGTATTCATTCCTTGCACCATCGAAGAATAGCTCCCAAATTGATTCCTCAATTGTGAAGAGGCTCTCATCAGGGAGATCCGTGTTGACGGGAGTGTTATTTGGCAGTGTGTGTTCAGCTAAGTGGTCAGCAATGACTTGTCCTTTGATTGATTTTTGAGTAACATATTCGATCTTGAACTTACTCAATAGCATTCTCCACTTCGCCAAACGTTCGTTCAGGACCGGTCTCTACAATAGGTACTTGAGTGGGTCTATTTTTAAGATGAGCTTGACTGAATGAGATAAGACATAGTGTCTTAACTTTTGCATGGCCCACACAAGCATCAAGTAATGCTTCTCCACATCTGTGGATCTTGTCTCATAGTCCACCATAGTCTTACTGATGTAGTATATCGTTTGTTCTTTTCCATGGTCATCATACTAACATTATCCTCATGGTCTTGTCTCTCACTGACATGTATAGGAACATGGGTTTATCTAAACTTGGAGGGCTAAGGATGGGAAGTTTCGTGAGGTACTTCTTGATTTGAGCATACACTTCTTGGTACTCATTATCCCATATGAATGGGGTATCTTTCTAGAGTAGTCTATTGAACGGCGCACACTTATCTGCTAGTTGTGAGATGAAATACCTTATGGCTTGTATGCAACCTTGCAGCCTACGAATTTCTCTGATGTTCCGGGGAGAGGGCATTTCAGTGATGGGTCGTATTTTGGATGGGTCTACCTCAATGCCTCTTTGGCTTATTATAAAGCCTAGTAATTTGCTGGATTCAACCCCAAAGGCACATTTTTGTGTATTGAGTTTGAGTTGATGTTTCTAGAGCCTTTCGAAATGGTTTTCAGGTTGGTAAGATGATCGGGTCTGGTCCTCGACTTGACGAGAATGTTGTCGACATAGTCTTCCATGATGGTGTGTATTAAGTCGTGGAATATGCTTGTCATTGCCCACTGATAAGTTGCCCCTGCATTTTTTGAGGCCGAATGGCATGACTTTGTAGCAGTAAGTTTCCCATTACGTTATGAATGAAGTCTTGGTTTGGTCTTCTTCTACCATGAAGATCTGGTTGTAACTTGAGAAGTCTTCCATGAATGACAACATCTCATGCCCTGCAGTGTTGTCGACCAAGGCATCTATGTTTGGTAATAGAAAATTGTCCTTTGGGCATGCCTTGTTGAGGTCTTTGTAGTTAACACACACTTGGATCCTCTCGTCTCTCTTGGGTACGACCACTATATTGGCCAACCATTTTGAGTAATCGATGGAGGTAATGAACTTCACTTTGAGCAACATGCCAATTTCTTCTTTAATTTTGAGCTCAAGATGGGTCTTTTGGCGTCGGAGTTTCTGCCTTACAGGTTTGGCCCCTTCATATTAGGTGATGTTGCACCAATGTGGGATCTAGCCCTAGCATATCATCGTATGATCAGGCGAAGACATCGTGATATCCTTGAGAAAGGAAATCATATTTTCCCTCTCCTCAGGAGATAGGGAGGTTTCAATCTTGGTTAACCTTGGGTCATTCTTAATTCCTAGGTTTATATCGATCGTCTCTTCAATGATAGCCGTTAGGTCACCATCAAACCTCTTCTTAAATTGCTCAACATGGGAAGTTAGTTCCTCAAGTTAAGGGATTTCTTCAGACTCTTGGCTCTCTTGATCTTCGTCTTGGTCATATCATCAATTGAGTGTTTGCCGTTTTTGAAAATTCTTTTTCATTATCATCAATTTTATCATGTTTTGATTTTTCAACGGCTTTGAAATAGCACAAGAGGTGTCCCTTATGAGACTCGCAAGAGAAATGTTGGGGACTGGACGCGCAGGGTGGTTAGATGGCCACCCTACGCTTATCCGATTTTGGCACTAGAACTTGAAGGTGCCGCTGGTATGCTTCCAGCGATTCTCGAGATAGGGGAGCGATTGACCAATTCTTTTTCTGGGTTTGAATAGGTGGATTTGCACGCTTGGCTGTGTTAGAGCCGATTGTGCATACCTTCAAATCCAGGTCAGCTAAGAGGTCTTCAATTCTCAGTCTTGTGTATGCTGAGATGTGGAAGAAGAGTTATTCCCTGTTGGGGATTCAAGGATCACCTTAGGCCGTTTTGAAGGATAGTCATAAAGAGGATCGAGACTTTGAATGCCTCCAGATGCAAAGCCCGGATAGCTTGAAGGCTTCATTCGGCTTTGCAATAAGGTGAGAGAACACTCGAGACCTCTTCGATCTCCATTTTCAGTTTTGGCTTCGAATGATTCAAAAATTGCCTCTGTTATGCATTACCCTTGACTACCCAAGCCTTGGCCTAGTTGGAAGCCTTGGGAGAAGAGCATGTGTCAAGCTTCGAGGGACCCAAAACCGTATCGATGTTGACATTGGATAATGTCATCCATCGATGCAGAAGTTTGCAAAATTTGAGGAACAGGATTGCCGACCTCTAGGAGTAAGGTGACACAATCGGCTTGCTTGAAGGAAGCGAGCGGGATTTCTCCGAGCTCGACTCTTACAACTAGCTTCCCTATATGTCTACTAGGATTGAGAAAAGTAGGGTGTTCAGCACCTACCTTTGCGACGCCGTTTTTAGTTAGAAATTTGAGGTATTGATGGAGTGTAGAGGCGACCACGAGGTTTTCATGCAGCCACGGTCTTCCTAACAGCATGTTGAAAGAAAGTCTTATGTCTAAGACATAAAACTTTATCACTTGGACGGAAGGGCCGATCTTGAGTGTGAGAGGCAGTATGCCTTCAGCTTGTCGCTTGGTCCCGTCGTATGCAGCGATAGTTAGTTGACACGGCTCAAAGTCATCCGGGCCTTTGCCTATTCATAGAGCATATGTTTAAGGATGCCCCACACTCTTCATATCTCATATCCTTGCATGAAGATGGTGATGTGCAGAGGTTGGACGTGAAATCGGTTGAAGCTGGCTGGGATGTCATTGTTTGTGAACACGATTGGTGTTGGTGTCATCAGCGGGTCGATCATTTCGTACAACTCATCCGACTGTGTGTTGCTCGGGATGTGTGTCTTAGCGAGGACCTTCTCGATCTGAGCTCTATGTGCTAGTGAATTGGCGAGTAGCTCCAAGATGGAGATTTGAGTCTGGATCTTCTTGAGATGAGCCAGTAGATCATAGGTGGTTGTAGATCCTTGAATTTCCTTGTTCGGCTCGTATTCTACGACCCCTGCTGATGTTTGGTTTTTGAGGTATTTCCCATTTTTTCATCGAGAGTATCGGCCATCAATTGAATGGGTTTGAACACTCGGCCTCTTCGGGTTAAGGTGTCGACCTTGCCAGCCTGAAGCTCAATAGGAGACTTTGGGGTGTTAGCCCCTTGTTTGGAAGATGACGCCTTTTCATGAGTCCTGACCATATCAATCTCTAGTGTGTCATCTTCGTCATATCGGTCCCATTTGGGAATGTTATCGAGGTTTTGAGATGAAGGGCTTCCTCTTAGGAGGCTCAAAAGATCTTCTTCGGGTTCTTAAAAGTGATGATCACAAGCCAATATGAACTCACTGGGATCCTCTTCTTCGTCTCAACACTCAATCATGTGAATGACAATGTTCTCTTTTGATTTGTCTTGAGCTCCCAGCTTTTCGGTCATTGTGACCATATTTTTAGGGAGTGGATTTGTGAATATACCTATCTATTGATTAGGCTCTTCGACATATTGATTTCTAATTGTGACAGTGATGTCCCCCCTATTGATTAACCTTTGAATGACCCGTTTCAAATGTATGCTATTTTGAGTATCATGAGCATTACCACCTGCTCTTATCCCTTGCTTGAAATGGTGGTTCAGATGGTGGCGGGAGATAAACCATATTCTTAGCCAAGAATAATTCCAACACTTCTTCTAATGGGTCTTTGAGAGGGGTGAAATTATCCTCTTACCGTTGGTTATTATCCTCTTACCTTTGGCTCTAGGTTGACCCCTTCGGTTTTGATTCTGATTGTTGCGTTGAGCAGCTGGACCTTGGGCCGATCCGTTAACGAAGATCTCATTAACCTGACCAGAAGCATTCCCTTTGTTTTTGTTCTTATTTTGGGGAGTTGTTATGGGCTTGTTGTCGGGCTTGGTGTTGAGGGGTGTCCCTCTGGCCCTTTCCTGTCGTGCCACCCGATTTATCATGGAGTCGAAAGAGTGGGGGATAAGTCTTTGGTTGAAGAATGTCATATACTTGGGAGCAGCATTCTTTAAGACTACGAAGATCTTGGCTGGGTTTGTAAGTGGACATTCTATGACCTACATTGCCGCCTCGCGGAATTGACCGATGAAATCCTCAAAGGATTCTCTTGGGTTTTATTTTGTTGCATTGAGTTCACGTAGGTAGATAGGTCTTGATGTCGACCCGCAATAGTGTGAGACGAATAGGTTGAACATTTCGTCTGGAGTGATGTGTGGTCTAGCGGACATTGTTCTCCGATGCAAGTTCAAGGCCTCACCGGTCAATATTTGTGAAAGATGACCTTCAGTTGGTTAGGCATATCTCGCAAAGCTCGAACGGAGAGGAGGTACACATTGACGTGATTATCTCGATCGCTCTTTCCATTGAACTTATTTTTAAATTCTGGGACGACAAATCCCAAGGGAAGGTCTTCTATGCCTCCAAGGGTCTCATGAACATAGGCCTTTGGGGGTAGAATTTCACGCATGCCCATTCTTACAAGTATATCCTGTATTGCTTTTAAGGTGACTTCTTGTTGAGTATTTGGCATGGCAGTAGGCCCACTGGTTGGTGGGTTCCCAAGTGTAGACTGATAAGTTGAAACTTGGGGTATATGTTGGCCTGCATGGGCCTGAGATTGATGAGCAGCAGTCACCGGGGCAGTTTGATACATTGGTGCCTGAGGGGTGTACTGACCCATAGGTGTCGCCATGGGTTGCGAAAATTGCACGGTTTGTTGGACCGGATGAACCAGAGGGACAAATTAAGGAATCAGCCGACTCGACTGTGCTAAGGGTTGACCTACACCACTAACTTGGTTTGGGATCGACCCGTAAGCTGGGGCATGAACAGTGTAACCTAGGTCAGCTAGACTTTTGAGGGCAGCTTGGATGCCTATCTCACCTAAGGGTCGGTTTGAGTCGACACCTTTGCTTCGTATAGGGTTCAGGACATCATGAGCTGTACTATGGTGGCTCGAGGTTAGGTTAAATCCCCTAGACCTTGGTGGGTCTTGGTTTTGAGATCGCTGCACCTTAGAGTTATCTTGGTTCGAGTTACGGGAATTGGCTATTCAAGGTTTTTCGGACCACACAGATCTCAAGATTATGAGTGGATGCTTGGGAATCTGCCTCTAACTGAAGACTTGGGCATTGGATAATGGATTGTCCTAAGGTCAGTTGATCACTCCAAGGGATTGTAGCATACTGGTCCCTAGGTTGGGCAGGTTAAGCTTAGTGTCGGTCGTGGAGTAGTCATCATGGTCGCCTTAAGTGACTAACATGGTGAGTGCATTTGGCTGGGTTCTAAAATCTAGAATTAGGTAAGATCTAAACTGGACGACTTACGGCAAATCTAGCTTGACACTAGGGGCAAAAACCTTAGCTAAGACCTAGGCTAAGACTAGATTGAAACCTAGACTTACTAGACTCAATGGATTTTGGTTAGGACCCTGAACTAGGGTAAACATAGTCTAACTCTAGAGGCAACTCTTAACCTTAGACCTATGCTAAAACCTAGACTAAGGTCTAGACTAGATGGTGCACAAGTCTCGGCTCGAACCAAGAGTGGGTCTAGGTTTGGAGGGGTAAGCAACCCTAATGTATTTTTTTAAAATTTTTTTTATCTTTTTAATTTTGATGAAAAAAAAATAAAATAAGCATGGTGAAAGCAGGGAAAATATGATTTCAGTCGAAATTAACAAACTAAAATAAAATCAAAAGGGCATAAACAAAACAGATCTATCTGAAGCAATTTTTTTTTTTTATATTTTTAAAAATTTTATTTTAGGTCAAAACTTGGTCAACATGAAGCCAAAAGTCCCTGGAATGTTCTTGTGGGGTCCTATAAATGTTTTGGGATACTTGCAGTTGACACCACCCGGGCGGCACTAGTGGTGTCACCCTTGCAGGGTGGGCGACACGGCTGGTGTCGCCCAAAACATTATTATTTTTTATTTGTTATATATTTTTATCTTGTTAATATTGATGAAATAAGACGAATTTAAACTTGGACGAAGAATTAAATAGAAATATTTATGATGAAATAGATTAAAATAAAGTAAAATAGAAAAGCCTAGATTGAACTGAAAAATAATTTTTTTTGTATTTTAAAAAAATTTATTTTGATATGAATTTTTTTTTGCAGTCACAAAAGAATCTCTAGAACAGATCCACAATGTTTCAGAGGTTTCTGAGATCTTTGAATTTGGGCGACACTGGGAGTGTTGCCCAGAAAAAGCAGGGCACCGTCACAGCTGACTTTTGGGACCTTTTGTGATTGAAAACAGTGAAAAACAGTAAATAAAAATCATATTTTGAAGCTTGGATCAAGCTCGAAATAGCCCACGGTGGGGGCCAAACTATTTACAATGAAAATCTGACAGATCTTCTGATGAATATCTCTCGAATTTTAACACCTTTAACTAATTAAAAAGATGTAAATAAAGTGGTAGAGAAAGTGGGACAGATCAAATTTATATTTGAGGTCAGATTTGCCTGGAAATAAGCAGATCTACTCTCAGATCTGTGGTGGAGCCAGCACGATCCAAAGCATTAAAATCCGAGTTTCAAGACAAGTTAGCCGATCAAAAATAAATAAAAGAAGAAAAAAATTTTAAAAAAAGAAGAAGGAGAGAGGAAGAAATAATACCAAATCCGACCGGATGGCCCAGGACTCCCGAGCCTTCGAGGGCTCGCCCGTATCAAAACCAGTCATCTTTCCTCTCTAATTCGAATATTGACTAGCAGATCTCTGGTGTAGAAGGGTTAGACTAAGGGTTGTTGTGTCCTAAGTGTAGTTTTGATCTAGGGTTGTTATGCACTAGGTCTAGGTTTTCTCAAGCTTCGGGGTTAGGGTCTCAAGAGGCTAGGGTTTCTATCTTCTCTAGGATTTTCAATCTAGAGATTTTTCTAAAGCTATCGGTCTTTCTAGTGTCTGAAGGAGAATTTTCTTAGCTTTTTAAAGGTTTTGTATTCTCTAGAGGCTGAATATGAATTCTTAGATTTTTTATATTTTTTTGGGATTTTTGGAGATTTTTCTTAAATTTTTAAGAATTTTCTAAGAGTTTTTCCTATTTTGGGTAATTTTCCCAATTTCGAGAATTTCTAAGGTTTTTTTGGTATCTTTTTCTCTCTCCTTTTGCGTTAGGGAGAGCGGGTATTTATAAGATTCAATTGGTGATTTTTCCTAAATGTTTTGGAGTTTTTTTTCAGAATTTTTTGGATTTATCTTGAAGTTTTAGCCTTAGCTAATTAAAGAAAACGTGTTTATTGCATCATCAGATGCATTGATTGTGTCATCGGCTTGGGTCTGGGCATGTCAGGCCCATTACCGTTCAGCCCACGGCCCGACAGTTGGGTCTCACAGGGACTAAATTGCTATTTGTTATATCTTTTTATCCGTAAGTTTGATTCAGACGATTCTTTGACCGCTGGAAAGCTCTTGGGTTCTACTTCAAATTGGGATAGGATATGGGTAGTTTTAGGGTAATTAAATTGGGTATACTTGGATAATGTAGTCTTAATGGTCCAAAAAACCATAAAATTTGCCAGATTTAAAATTGGGTGTCTACAAAGGTAAGACCTCCACCTTGAAGATATTCACAGGGTAAAAGTGATCAGAGAAGTGGTGAGACTCTAAAGACCTCCTGTGGTGGTGTCGAACAGAACCATCTAGTGCAATGTGCCTCATGTGGGAAGCAGGGTCACGTGGCTTCCGAGTGTTGTATAACGATGAAAGCATGCTTCAAGTGTGGCAAGTCAGGCCACTTGATTAGGGATCGCCCAATAATCAGAAACAAGTCTAAACTAGGAACCCAGGGATGGGCTGTTGCACCTGGAGGAGAGGAAGCTTTAACCTCAATTTTGAAGACTAGAGGTATGCTTTTGATTTGTGATGTAGAAGTTAGAATTCTGAGTCTTGATCATGTTTCCTCTCACATTTTGCTGCGCCACATTTTGCATACAATATGAATGTTAAACCTATAAAACTTGATTGGACATTGGTAGTATACACACCTATGGGAGAATCTATAAAACACTGACACTATTTATAAACATTGTGAGGTTTTGCTTTAAGGGTGTGTGCTGTCTATAGATATAATATTGTTAGATATCCAAGACTTTGATGTTATTTTGGGTATGGAGTGGCTATCCACACACCATGATACTGTAAATTATCGTGATAAGACTGTAACCCTTAAGCGCATAAACCAGTCTAAGCTAGAAGAATACCGGTGGTGAGAGAATATCCAGAGGTCTTTCTTGAAGAATTAACCTCTCTGCCCCTAGTCAGAGAAATAAAATTTGAAATAGATGTGGTCCATAACACTGCCCCCATCTCTAAAGCCACTTATAGGATGGCCTCAGTGGGACTAAAGGAATTAAAAGAACAATTGCAAGAATTACTGAAGAAGGTTCATTGGGCCTGGTGTGTCGCCCTGGGGTGCACCCATCCTATCTGTTAAAAGGAAAGATGGGTCTTTGAGGTTATGTATTGACTATCGGCAGCTGAACCAGGTCACTGTGAAGAATAAGTACCCCCTCACCGAGAATTGACGACCTTTTTGATCAACTCCAAGGGGCCCAAGTATTTTTCAAGAATTAAAGAAGAGGCTAACTAAGGCCCCAATATTAACCTTACTCGAAGGAAGGTTTTGTGGTCTACATCGACGCATATCATAAGAGACTTGGGTGTGCGTTATTGCAGCAAGGAAGGTCATAGCTTATGCCTCCAGACAATTAAAGCCGCACGAGCAAACCTACCCAACTCATGACTTAGAGCTCATGGCTGTGACTTTTTTGCCTTGAAAGTTTGGAGACATTACCTTTATGGGGCTCAGTTTAAGATATTTACAGACAAAGAAGATGGATGGATCTACTGAACAATTATGATTGTACCATTAATTACCAACCGGGCAAGACCAATGTAGTAGCCTACGCTTTGAGTTGGAAACCCTTAATATCAGTAGTACATCTGATGGCTCAAGAAATGAAACTGATAATACATGCAGTGGAGTGGTGCCCGACAGTACCCTCTAGTTCTGAATTAGGAATAACTGTGGGTATAAGAGTGTGACCTCAACTCTTTCAACAGATCAGGGTAGCCCAAAATACAGACCCCCAGCTTATGAAAATCCTAAAAAACTTGAAGCAGGAAAGAAATGATAATTTCTCTATCAGTAGTGATGATCTTTTAAGATTTAAAGAACGAGTATGCGTTCCCAATGATGACAATAGAAATAGAGTCATTTTGGAAGAGGCACACCACCCTTGTTACACTGTACACATAGGAAGCACAAAAATGTATCAGGATTTAAGTAAAACTTTCTGGAGAAATAACATGAAGAGGGATGTGACACAATTTGTTTCTAAATGTTTGACCTGTCAGCAAGTAAAGGCTGAGCACCAGAGACCTGTTGGACTGTTGCAGCCCTTGTCTGTGCCTGAATGCAAGTGGGAGCACACTTTGTGTCCGGTTTGCCAAGATCAGGCACTGGACATGACAGTGTTTGGGTTATTGTGCACAATTTAACTGAGGTTGCACATTTCTTATCGGTCTGCACTACCTATACCCTAGACAAACTAGCTCAACTGTATGTCAAGGAAGTCGTAAGGCTGCATAGAATACCTATTAATATTGTATCTGACAGGGACTCTAGATTTACTTCAAGATTTTGGAGTAGTCTGCAATCAGCTTTGGGGACAAGACTAACTTTTAGTACTGTTTTTCACCGCCAGATTGATGGACATTCAGAATGGACCATTCAGACCTTAGAAGATATGTTGAGGGCCTGTGTTACAAACTTTAAAGGGAACTGGGACGATCACATACCTTTGATAGAATTTGCATATATCAACAGTTTTCAAGCCAATATTCAAATGACACCTTTTGAGGCCTTGTATAAGAGAAAATGCAGATCGCCAGTATGTTGGGAAGAAGTTGGCGAAATAAAACTGTTAGGGTTAGAAATTGTTCAGGTAACATCAGAAAAGATCACCCTAATTCTTGCAAGGCTTAAAACAACTCAAAGTCCGAGAAGAGTTATGCCGATAATCGCTGAAGGGACCTTGAATTGGAAGTAAGTGATCGGGTTCTTTTTTTTTTTTTTTTGAAAGTGTCACCAATAAAAGGAATTATGAGGTTCTGCAAGAAAGGGGAGCTAAGTCCACGATTCATCGGACCCTTTACAATATTAGAAAGGATCGAAGTCGCAGCATATTGACTGGCCTTATCACTCAAGTTGGCTAATATTCATGATGTCTTCCATATTTCATTGTCGATAAAGTATCAGCCCGATCTGTCCCATGTCCTGAAGTATGAACCAATGCCGATCAGGGAAGACTTAACTTATGTTGAGCAGCCAAAAGAGATTCCCTTAGTCCGGGTTTTATGGCAGTATCATTCGAGGAAATAATCGACATGGAAACGAGAGGATGAAATTCGGGAAAAAAAAAATATCCCCAGTTATTTGATTAACTAAGGCACAATTTTGAGGACAAAATCCTACTTAAGGGGGGGATAAAGTAACGACCCAATTTTTTTTAGCCTGATGAAGTCGCTGTCGATAAGAGAGAGAAGAAAAAGAGTGCGCGCGGCGATAAGAGAGAGAAGAAAAAGATAGTGAGCGCGCGACGATAGTGAGGAGCACGCGACGATAGTGAGGAGCGCGCGACGATAGTGAAGAGCACGCGACGATGGTGAGGAGCGCATGGCGATAATGAAGAGCACGCGGCGATAGTGAAGAGCGCACGACGATGGTGAGGAGCACGTGGCAATAGTGAAGAGCGCGCGGCGAAGAAGAGGAGCGCACGACGATGGTGAGGAGTGCACGACGATGGTGAGAAGCGCGCGACGATGGTGAGGAGCGCGCGACGATAGTGAGGAGCACGTGGCGATAGTGAAGAGCGTGCGACGATAGTGAAGAGCACACGAAGATGGTGAGGAGCGCACAACGATAGTGAAGAGCGCGGGGCGATAGTAAGCGTGCAACGACAGAAAAGGGCACGGCAGTGTGCGCACGACAGTGAGAACGCAGCACCGCGAGTGAACAAGGGGCATCACTGTGAGGTAAGGAGTAGCGCCATGCAAGGAGAGGTCAGTGCCGTGCTTATACTACCATGAGTGTTGTGGTTAGACCACCAGGACTGTTGGGGTAGGGTGGTCCTTGAGGGACTACCTCTTTTCCCTCTTTTTCCCCATTTTATTTTCCTCTCCAAGTGTCACCCCTTGTTGCCACATCATCCCCTTTCATTTGCCACTTGGAGGTGGCTTGTTGCCACCTCTCTTTCCCTCCTCTCAAAAGTCATTTAACCCCCCAGCTCTCATCTCTCTCTCATAGAGCCTTTCCCTTAGGACTTTTATGAATCACTTTGTGGCTTGAGGAATTGGTTGGAGCTTGGAGAAGAAAACTGTGGAAGGAAAGATTGGAAGGCACTTTTGTTGTTCAGGTAAGTGGATTACTGCCTTGTAGTTCCCTAAATGTAAGCCTAAATGTAATTTAATCATGAACTAGCATGCAAATGGAGATGAATAATAGTACAAGTGATGGAGGTTCCTGCCGCTGTTAATTTCCAGCAATATAACTTGCTTTTGCATGATTACAATGAGCATAAAATTTACCTTATTCTTCATGAAAAATCTGTGATTTGGTGTTCTTAAGTATCTATTTGAAAATTGGAGGTTTATGTTAAGAATTTGCACATGTAAAGGCCATTTGGGTATTGTATTATGTGGTAATGTGACTGTGCTCTGAATGTTCAAGAAGTTTTCATGTTTTTTACAATCCACTTTTGACCTATCAAACAAGGTCCAATTGGCTTCAAACCCTATCATTGGAATGATTTATGAGTCTATTTCAATATTCATTTTCACATCTTGTTCTGATTCTTTATGTATGTAAAGCTATACTTTAAAACATACCAATAGGTCACTATGGACAGTTTTGGTAAAAACATGGAACTGATGTCTCTAATGTCATAAGTTTTGACCAATAAAATGAAATCTGTTTTCCTTCAAATCATTCCATTTGAAAGATTTAGGAGTATGCTTGAGATTACATGTTGAACACTTTTTGAAATTTCTTATCGATTGAGAGTTATAAAGTAATTTTCAAAGAGATGTCACTATCTTTACTATATAACAGATTTCTGATGGAATGTCTTTATTTTCTTAAACGTTTTAGGGGCTAAACAAGGTCCAATTGCTTTCAAACCTCCCCCATTTGAAAGATAGTTTTGTTTAGAGTAAAATTGGTTTCGAAACCATCTTTAAATTCCAAACGACTTAAAAGTTATGACCCTATTTTCGATCGGATGTCACTGCCTGGAATTGCAGGAAATGTGACCTCGACACTGAGATACTGTGACTCTGATAATGTGATCATATAATATTGATACTGTTATAACATGATACTTATACTGTTATTCTGTGACATTAACACTGTCATTCTGTAATACTGATGTTACTAAAAGGTGATACTGATATTGTTATTCTGTGACATTAACACTGTCATTTTGTAATACTGGTGCTGCTAAAGGCGATACTAATATTGTTATTCTGTGACATTAACACTGTCATTCTGTAATACTGATGCTGCTAAAAGGCAATACTGATATATTATTCTGTGATATTAACACTGTCATTCTTTAATACTGATGCTGATAAAAGGTGATACTGATATTATTATTATGTGACATTAACACTATCATTCTGTAATACTAATGCTGCTAAAAGGCGATACTGATACTATTATTCGGTGACATTAACACGGTCATTATGTAATACTGGTGTTGCTAAAAGGCGATACTGATAATGTTATTCTTGACATTAACACTATCATTCTGTAATACTGATGCTGTTAAAAAGCGATACTGATATTGTTATTCTGTGACATTAATACTGTCATTCTGTAATATTGATATTGTTATTCTGTGATATTGATACTATCATTCTATGATATTGACACTATCATTATGTGATACTGATACTGTCATATTGCGATATCGTAAATATGACATTGGGATTCTGTTATATGAATATTGATATATGTATCATGAACGCTATGCAATGGGTCCACCATTGGTATTGAACTTTCTGATTCTACTATATAAATACTGATATCTGACGGCTACACAATGGGTCCTCCATTGGTAGTGGATACTATGATTTTGTTATATTGGTATTGTTATGTCATGACCGCTACACAATGGGTCCTCCATTGGTAGTGAATATTCTGACTCCGTTATATAAAAACTAATATTATGTGATATGACCACTACGGAATGGGTCCCCCATTGGTAGTTGGGTATATCGTACCTCAATTCCTATGATAGGAGTGGAGTAGATATGTAACTGTAAATAACTGGTAGGTTCGCGCCCCCCAATTGTCATAGGCACTATGCATTGGGTTCTCCAATGTAGTGTACCGCCCTCTCGCTTGAGGGCATAAGGAGAGGATCGTGTCTTGCAAGGCCGCAGCCTATTGAAAATTCCAAAGCGCACTGGGATTGTGTGCGTGAGTGAGGACATTACGAAGTAGGGACCCCACTTGTCATTGTTCTCCTTCCTGAATGAGGGTAGAAATCCCAAGTTCAGGAATGGTTTGGCCTGATCGATGTGGCTTCTACTTCGGGAGTATCTTAATCTGTTTTGTTTGTCTGAATTCTGTATTCTGTATGAACATCTGACTATAACTGTGATATGCATAAAGGTAATGTCATCTTGAGAACAACTAATGCTTCGATAACTGAATCTTACCCTCTTTACACAACAATTATATGTACTCTGATGTATGACCATACTCTGTGTGACAAATGTGATTTCTGATGGACTATGGGTATGTTATTATGTATTTACTGATAGTCGAAAATGCTAGGGTAGTGATTTACTTACTTGGCTTATTGCTCACTCCGCTTATTTCATATGTGTAGAGTGTTTGTAGCTGACCACGTGTGGTGAGCCACAGACCAGTGATAGCAGGTGTTCGGAGTTCAAACCACTTCAGAGCTTTTTTTGGCTTTGTAGGTGTCTGGTGGCGTTGCCACATGTTGTTCTGTTTGATGTAATATTTTGAGATGAATGTTAGGCTTGTAAGCCTTAAACTTTATTGTAAAGACCTTTGAGGATAAATGAAGTTAATGGTTTTAATTTATTCAGTTTTTCATGCTTATTGGATGAGTTTTTATTTATTTCTCGCGGTTTGCTTTGATTTCATCGTCTTAACACGTGTTGATGCCACTCCCACGTGAGTGACGCACGCGACCTCCTATCACGATCTCGTACCCTGTTGCCCTTCGGTTTGGGACGGTAGGGGTCAGGGGGCAGGGTCGTGACAAAGGAATATACTAAATTCTTGAGGGCCAAGTGAGATGTATTTGCTTGGCATTATGAAGAAATGCCAGGTCTTGATCCCCAGGTGGCTGTCAACAAACTAGGGATGATCCATCCTCCAAGCTCGTCAAGCAAAATCGCAGAGGTTCAAAGAAGATTTAGAAATCTAGATCGAAGCAGAAGTCAACAAGCTTAAAGCGACACGTTTTATTTTAGAAGTCAAATACCCAAAATGGTTGGCTAATGTCGTGCCAGTCAAGAAGAAAAATGGACAAGTTAGGATCTGTATTGACTTTCGTGATTTGAATTCAACTTGTCCCAAAGATGATTTCCCACTCCCCTTCACAGAGTTGTTGATTGAATCGACCGCTAACCACCAAGCATTCTCTTTCATGGATGGCTATTATGGATAAAACCAAATGAGGATGGCCCCAGAAGACGAAGAGTCCATTGCTTTCCTAACTCCAAAGGGAGTCTTTTGTTACACGGTGATACCGTTCGATCTCAAAAGTGCCAGAGCCACCTATCAAAGGGCTATGGCCACTGTCTTCGAAGGCATGCTCCATGAGGAGGTGGAATGCTACATGGATGACCTTGTGGTCAAGTCCGACCGAAGAAGCAATCACATAAAAACTTTAGGAAAAGTCTTTGAGAGACTTTGCCTCCATCAGCTCAAAATGAACCCCTTGAAGAGTTCCTTTAGCGTACGATCTGGAAAATTCTTGGGATTCATTGTCAGGTATCGCTGCTTGGAAATAGAACCTATTAAGATTAAAGCCATTCAAGAAATGCCATCGCCAAGAAATCTGTGAGAGCTCAGATCTCTTCAAGGTCAGCTGGCTTACATACGGAGATTCATCTCTAACCTGTTGAGACAATGCCCCCTTCTCCCATCTCTTGAAGAACGATACACCCTTCGAATGGGATGAGGCGTGTCAAACGGCCTTTGACGATATTAAAAGTTATCTGCTGAATCTTTCTACACCAATTTTGGGGTGATCCCTCATTCTATATGTGACTGCGTTGGATGAGTCACTCGAAGCGCTGTTAAGCCTAAAACAATGACGAGGGGAAAGACGGCTCTATATTACTTGAGTCGAATAATTCAAGGGGCTGATGGAAATTACTCGCCAATAGAAAAGATGTGCCTAGCCCTCATCTTCGGGGTACAAAAGCTTGGACACTACCAGCTCGCTCACCCGGTTGAGCTCATTTCTCGAGCTGACCCTATAAAATACCTCATATCGCACCCTTGCCTATCAAGCCGACTCGCAAAATGGCTACTACTTCTCTTGGAGTTCGACATCACGTATGTGCCATAAAAAGCTGTCAAGGGCAAGCCCTCAGAGACTTTCTGGCTGCTCATCCTCTACCAGCTGGTACCCCCTTGATCGATGATTTATTAGATGAAGAGGTCTTCCATGCCGAAGTCTAGTGCGGATGGAAGATGCATTTTGCCGGGGCATTCGAATTCGAGAAAGGAGGTGCAGGAATGGTGTTCTCTACCCCTCGCGATGACCTTTTCCTCTGTCCTTCTCTCTCCCGGGGATAGAGTTGCATAATGAAGCTGAATATCAAGCACTCATTATAGGCTTGGAGATTGCCTCCCATATGGACCTGAAGTATCTGAACGTCTACAAGGACTCATAATTGGTGATTAAACAACTCAAAGGGATATATGACGTAAGGAAAGAAAATCTCAAACCTTGCTTGAATACTGCCAAGTCATTGATGACCAAATTCGAAGAGGTTACTCTTGAGCACGTACCGCGAAGGCTTAATGCACAAGCTGACGTGCTTGCCAAATTAGTGGCAACTATCCAAATGAGGCCGCATTATAGGCTTGTCGCCAAATATCAAGCACTCATTATAGGCTTGCCTCCCATATGGACTTGAAGTATCTGAACATCTACGGGGACTCAGAATTGGTGATTAGACAACTCAAAGGGATATATGACGTAAGGAAAGAAAATCTCAAACCTTACTTCAATACTGCAAAGTCATTGATGGCTGAATTCGAAGAGGTTACTCTTGAGTACGTACCATGAAGGCTTAATGCACAAGCTGACGTGCTCTCCAAATTAGCGGAAACTATCCAAATGTCACTAAAAGCGGCCACACTAGTATGGGTAGTGGAATGGAGATGCACCGAGTTCGTTGAGGAACACGACAAAAAAGACTAGGGGCTATTATTAGAACAATGCCCTCCTTACTCATTTGAGGCAGGCGCCGTTGATGAGGGGGGCACACGAACCTCATGCCGCTCCCCAAAATCCTCCATGTTTAAAGAGGAAAAAGAAAAAGAAGAAGAGTCAGGATCACTGGAACGCACATGTGCAGAAGTAGAGCCAATAACTGACTGGTGCGCCCCCATCAAAGATTATGTGCAGCATAATCGACTTCTTGAAGATCCTATTAAGCGAAATAGGATCTGAAGGTCAGCAACACGATATGTGTCTCCTACAACGATATGCTACTTTGATGCATCGATCAGGAAGAAGCAAACTGCGTGCTCAAAGAAGTCCATGCTGGAGTCTGTGGACCTCTTCACCCAACAGTGGCATTTTGGCCCTTTGCTAAGTGGGGTATGGACATCATAGGTCCCATTGATCCACCTTCTTCCTCAAAGCACATATTCATACTTGCTGCTACATATTACTTCTTTAAATGGGCTGAGGCGGTTCCTTTAAAAAAGGTCTCTGGGCTCGCAGTGGCCAATTCATACGTCACCATATCATAAACAAATTCTGTGTGCCTGACCGAATCATTTCTGATAACGGCCCCCAATTTCAAAGTAATCAAATCGATAGACCGGTTGATCAGTTCGGTTTACATGGAAATACTCGACCATGTACCTCCCAAAAGCTAATGGTCTGGCCGAAGCTTTCAACAAAAAACTTTGCGACGCCCTAAGAAAATCTGTCTCTGGCACTAAAAGAGATTGGCACGAAAAGCTCTTCGAAATTCTATGAGCTAACCGCATTACAGCCCGAGGCCCAACTCAGTCGACCCCCTACACTTTGGTATATGGGGGTGAAGTCATGTTACCCTTAGAAATTCAATTGCCTTCCCTCATAATAGCCCTTCACTACGGAATGACAGTTGAAAAACGGGCTACCCTTCGCTATCAAGAACTAGATACACTTGATGAAAAGAGATTGCAAGCACAACAAGGCCTCCTGATTCATAAGAATCGTATGTAGCGAGCCTTCAACAAATCGGTCAAAATAAGATCATTCGTAAAAGGAGAACTGGCCTTAGCAGTAAAGAGACCTACTGTTCGTCATGGTTGAACTAAGGGAAAATTTGAACCAAAAGGGGAAGGCCCATTTGTGGTAAAGAAGCCCTTTCCCAATGGGGCTTATATGCTTGTTGATTCTGAAAGGGAAGAGGCTATGCCCCTAATCAATGGGAGATACTTGAAAAAGTATTATCCCAAAGCTAAGGTCCAAGCTACACGACTACTAAACTGTTGGTGCATGTCCTAGCTGTACGACACTAAACTACGCTACATATGATCGCGAAGACATGAACTAAAACACACCTCTCATCGACCCAACTTTTTATACCGAGGAAGGATTGCATATCGTGTAAGGCAATGAAGTGACATGTGGACTAGTCACGTAGAAGCGCAAACGTCACGCGAGAAAAACGTTGCATGATGCAGGTGCATGAAAGCACAAACGACATGTGAAGCGAAGCTTCACACGAGTGAAAGGTCACACGTTTCCATCACATAAAAGCACAAGCGACATGCAAGCAAAACGCCACGCGGTCCCGTTGCAGCTGAGTACCAACACTGCATGGACCTGTCACTCGACACAAAAAGACCACGTGGTTCTGTTGTTTCGTGGCCACGTCTCTGTTCGCCCAAATAGTGTGCACATTTCCAGCGAAAACACCACTCATCTCAGGTACTCAATACTCCCTCTCGACCCACACAAACTTCAGGCCTACCCTAGGGTTTCAACACACACTCGTGCACCACTACACTGGATAGATAGGCGACCTATCTTCCTTGTGTTATCCGCACACACAGGACCCTTGCAGGTCAAGTGCAAAAAAAAAAAGAAAGAGGGTCCTAGTGAAAGCCAGAAATGGCACACACCTAAGGGCTCAAATGAAAACCCGAAAGGGCATTCAAACCATTCATGCTAGACACTCGGCATGCCCCCCCTTGAGGCAAAACAAGCCTCTTAGTCCATTTCTTATCCCCGCCATCAAAGAGGGATAAGAATTTAGCACATAAGGAAAGAAAGGCGAAGAAAACCATGAGAGGAGAAGAAACTCAAGCCACAGAGAAAGAGGATTCAAACTAAAAAAGAAGATCTAATTCTTGAACAAAAAGAATTACAAAGCTGTGGTCACAATAATTTGTAGCTACAAAAAGATAGATCCGTGCTGAAATGAGTCCCCATCCGGAGTTATAGCCCTCCAAATGTGCGATCGCGCTCTAAAAATAAATCCTTGCTTCTTTTCACCCTCGCGTGAAGGCAAAGAACCAGGAGGCAATTAAAGAAGCAGCAACAAGCAAAAATCTAAGCAGAAAATCTCCTGCTCGACATGAGAGAGTTTTCACCTGATCCTTATAGAGATGCTCATTCATGATGTCCCAAAATGACCAGTTGAGGATTACACTCCTCAAATCAATTATCTCATTCTTCTTACTCTTCTTCTTCTTCTCTTTCTCAAATTCTATCACCTCGGTCTTCTCACTATTCTTCTTCTTCTCCACTTTATCCTTGTTATCAAATTGAATCACATCCTTCTTCTTACTCTTCTTTTCCACTTCAACATTATTCATATTGCCAATCTGAAACACCACATCTGTCATCTTAACCTCATAAGACCCTGGCAAGTAGAAAATTGGTAACAATATATGAAATTGTAAAAATAAAAATATCAAAGAAACTCAGAAAAAACTATTTAAATAACAAATAAACTGTTGCTATCTACCTTTAAAAAAAAAAAAGACAAAATGATGCTGAAAATAATAGAGGTCAAGTTACCCCTCACTCAAAATTCAATGTAAAGGAAAACTTGGTATGGTTAGGACCTCCTTGTTTTTCTTTCTTCTTTTTGCCTTTTTTTTTGGCAATCACAAGTTCACAGCCAATCTTTTCTTTTAACATGAAAAAAGCTAAAGAACGCTGATTAATCATTCTATCCTAGGCACACAATAGCTTCTAAGCTGTGAAAATTATAAAGAATAAAGAACTAGAATGTGCAAAGCAGTGAAAAAAAGATAAGAATCAATATAATAGTGCCTTTAAGGTACCTGCATGGAGAGAGAGAGATTTGTACAGAGCAATGTGGGGTTCGAAGTAGGACTAATTGGTCTATAGAAAGAAGGGAAACAAGACATGGGATAAAGAGTTGCAGGCAGCTGAATCAACCACATTAGAGAGAGACAATAAGTGCTCTTAACACTTATGCTCAGGCCAAATTAGTAATAGAAACAAAATTCAAAATAGTAAAATACACATTAAAAGATAGAAAAGAGATGTTGGTCCTACCTTTTGGGATGAGATATTGCATGTAACAAAATTAGAAAATGTATATTACCATTATATATACAATGAAAGAACCACCACAAGAGATAAAAGTGCAAACTGTTGACACTGGAAAATCACTTCTAGAAAAAGTAGTTGTAGAGAGAGAAAAGAGGGACGTATTCATTCAAACTAGCTAGAGAGAGAGTTTCACAATCGCGCTCAATTAGTTTCTACTTTTTGCAGGGAGAGAATAATAAATGCCATAAGCGGTTTTAAAAATGGGAAAGTCGGTGATCCAGACCGGAACTGGGCGGTTTAGTTCATGAACCAGTTGATTGGGAACCGGCCAGTTCTACCACCTACTTGAATTTTGTAATATTTTTATTTTTTATTATCTAATTTTTTAAATTTGTATTGATTGGTCACTTGGCCTGACCTGGGACCCAACGGGTAGACCTAACCTAAGCCGGGGTATGGATCCAGAAATTAAATCTGACGGGTCGGGTTTGGGTCCAAGATACCCAAGTCTAAGTATGGGTCAAAAAATTGAACGTGGCGGGTCGGGGTCGGGTTCGGGTTCGGATCCGGGTTCAAATCTTAGACCTGAACACTATTGGGGTTCGGGCTAGGACCATGTAGGCCCGACCTAGACCTAACCTTAATGGTGCCGATATTTTAAGAATATTTAATCTATGATATTTAAATAATATTTAAGTAAGGAAAATGTTTATATAAAGTAGCAATTTTTTTCTTTGACAAGACATATACGGTTGCAACCTTAAAAGGTAGAAAAGATGCACATAAAAAATCTATCGAAAAAGGTTATTTTAATGTTAAAAAACCTTTTAATTGAGCATTTAGACATCCAAATGTATGAATATGAAAAAAAAAAAAAAATTTGAGTCCCAAAAATAATGCATCTTGCAACACATAATCTAGACCGTCCATTTTTAATATTTTTATCACCGTCTATTTTTAATATTTTCATATGTTCATAGATTGATTTTAACCATTTTTAAGATTTAAAATTATAAAAAAAAAAGATTTTCAGATCAAGAAAAAGTTTATATAAGGATGCTACTTTATAATGTAGAACTACGGATGCCCCTTAAAAATCCATAGGAAAAGGTAATTTTAATGTTGAAAAACCCTTTGATTGATCATCTCGACATCGAGATGTATGACTATGAAAATAAAAGATTTAAGTCTCAAAAATAGTGTATTTACAACATATT
>NW_006499617.1:5708573-5722413 GCF_000471905.2 Amborella trichopoda | reverse complement strand
AGAGAGAGAGAGAGAAATTTTTGTTTTTTTTTGTATGGATGATAATCTCCCATGTTCTGCATCAGATCTTCAAACTGGACTGCCCTTTGTCGTCGAAATCGGAGCTTCATATATAAATTCATCAACAGTTGCTTAGCAATGAAGAATTTATGTAATGGACAAATAAAGTGGCATTAAAGGAGAGAAGATGATTACTTTCTTTTTCCTAGAACCAAACCTTAACAAGCTTTTGTGGATGTTAAGATTCCACTGTCATGAAGCCTTCAGGATGGTTCCTTTTATTTGCTTTTTTGAGCGGAAAAAGTTTATGTAAGGGTGAGGCCCTAAATAATCAAATTAAAGCACACCTCAAAATTTTCACTAGGAGGGGTTGTTTCAATACCCAAAAATTTTCAAATTGATCATAATGACCTCAAGATGTATGGAAATGAGAAAACTAGATTTCAAGTATTGGAAATAGTGCATCTTATAATGTATTGTCTGACTGTCAATATCCAAGATTTTCAAGTGTTCATAAATCTGCATGATCAACACTATTTTTTAAGCTTTAAATTTTATAATTAGATATGACATTAAATTTTTAAGCCATCATAAAGATTTTTCATATTGAAACAACATCTTTCGATTCTAATTGAAGGTGTGTCTTACTTTGATTGTTTAGGGCCTCGGCCTTATACAAAGCACACCCTTTTAAGAGACTAGTAGTTGTCTAACTTTAGAGGACACTGTGTCTATATATTTGTCGGCTCACTTGTAAAAACCGTGTCTTGTCCGTGTTTAGAATATGGCGTTATGCAATTAAAGTTATGTCCGTGTTTAGAATATGGCGTTACACAATTAAAGTTATAACGTCCTTGGGTTGTTACCATTACAATGACCCGTGTGATGTTTTTCAAGACCAAAGAGAGTAATATCTTGACGAATCTATGAAATCTCTCCCTAAATATCCGTTATTATAAAAAATCCCTTTTTTTTGTATTTTTGTTTATATAATTTTTATCTTTTTTTTTTTTTCACTTGCTTTCAAATCTTGAAGGTTAGAAGTCTATTCATCTCAGCCCTTTGAGGTTGGAAAAAAATTATAGGACAATTTGGTAGGAATGGAGTCCAAGATCTCTTTCTAGGCCATCGGATGTAGTACCACTGTGATCTCAGCCCATTTTCCCCGAAAAATATGTACATAAAGCAAAAATATGAGGGGACTTTTAAATAACATGAGCATAAATTCTCGAACTTCTTCTACTTGTAATAACAACCAATGGTCATAGTAACGGCCGTTAAAACATTTTCTTTAAACAACTTTCCGTGTATGCGTGCACTCGTAGAGGAACAAGATTCTGTACAACCATACTCCTTAGGCCCACCGGAATCCAAATCACCGCGTACCCTACTCAACAACTCCTACGAAATCAAGACCCAAGTCAAGGTCAGTATAAAATAAGCAATTAAGAAAACAAGCTATTGGTATGAGAAAATTCCGGGAAAATCCTCATAGTAATTGATGTGGTTTAACCTTTATCCATGTGATATTAGATATGCATCATCCACCAAATTTGCCCGAGGCTTTGGTCCGGTTAAATCTGATCCCGGTCAAACCAATAGAACCAGTTTCTAAAAAATACAAAGGTTTAGGAAAAATAGTTTAAAAAGAGGAAAAAAGTAATATATGTACTTTCGCTTATATCAAAAGTATATATCTTTCATTTCCTAGTTGCTCGATTTAAATGAAAAGTCGATATAGTTGTAATTATAATATTATGCCTGTTCTGTTTTTAACTTTCTTTTCCATAAATCATTTTGACATGAAATTTGGAGCGTGCCTGTAGAGTTATCGGGAATCCCAAATACCGAGATCCCACCCAAGATCGTGTACTCAATTGACCAAATACAAACTAAGATGGACACAACTATAAATTGAGTCTGAGAAATAAAGCAAATATAAAAAAACACACTATAACAACACACGATTTATGTGATTCACCCCGTAGGGCTACATCCACGACTTTAGCAACTAGAAATCCATTATCACAATGAAGATTACAGTTTTGGGTTACAAAAGATAATATCTATCTCTAAATATTGGTAAAAGACCATCACTGATCTTTTTTTCTAAACCTGCTCTACCGATTAAGCAACACCGTCGATCAATATCATCTTTTCCACCACAATACCGCTACTAGAAAGATATCCTCAAGAGTAACCGATTGACTTTCTATATCTAGAAGTGGAAACTTTATCAACCAAAAACTCATAGAAATATCGCCTCTCTCTTGGTGGCCATGTCTCTCTCTCTTGGAGACCCATCTCCATATTAGAGATTCATTCTCATAACCCCCAAATGACCCTCAAAAGGATGAGATATTATGTCTTGATTGAGTCTCTTATATAGATATCACTTTCTTATTTCCCAAAACTGTCTATTTTCATTTTATCATAATACCCTTAATTCTTAGAAGAAAATATGGGTATGGTGATTTGGCTATTACAAAAACCAACAATCTCCACCTTGAAAGCAAAATCATCATAATTACGTTAGCGACCTTCATTGCATATATTTCTTGATTTCATCTCACTTGCCTCCATTATAGAATTTTCACAAATACTTTACTTCCATATTTCTCCATGTCAAATCATATATCCATCAAACTTCAAAATTCATCTTTTTCTCAATACTAGCCTTAGCCCCATACACACCTTGCAATCTGATACAAATTGTAGAGCTCTTAAGAACCCATAACTTGTGGAATCGGGAAACTCAAATACTGGGATCCCACCCAAGATCGTATACTCAATTGGCCAAATGCGAAGCTGATGAATACAACTATAAATCAAGTGTAAAAAATAAAACAAACATAAAAAAATACATCACAATAACACACGATTTACGGGGTTTGCCTCGTAGGGTTACATTCACGGCCTCGGCAACTAGAAATCCACTATCACAATGAAGACTACAGTTTCAAGTTACAAGAGATAATACATATCCCTAAACGTCGATAAAAGACCAACACCGGTCTTCCCTTCTAAACCCCCTCTCCCAACCAAGCAACACCATCGATTAACATCTTCTTTTCCACCGCAATACCGCTACTGAAAATATATCAACAAGAGTAACCGATAGACTTTTTCTCTCTCGAATAGGAAGTCTTACCAACTCAAAACTCATGAGAATACCGCCTCTCTCTCGGAGACCATGTCTCTCTCTTTTGAAAACTCATCTCTATATTGGAGATTCATTTTAATAACCCCCAAAGGGATGATCCTTAAAAGGATGGGATATTATGTTTTAATTGAGTTTCTTATATAGATATCATTTTCTTACTTCCCAATAATGTCTATTGTCATTTTATCATAATACCCTTAATCTTTAGAAGAAAATATGGGTATGGTGATTTGCCTATTACCTAACCCAATAGTGGCCACTCCTTATAAAGGTCACCCAATAACAAAAAAAAGAGAGATAAAATAGATTACTAAAATATCCTTAGAAGTTAAGAAATATTTTAGACATTTTATTTTATTATGAGTTTTTTTATGTGTCCCTATGAGAAGTCAATGCACATCAAATTTCATGTCAAAATGATTTATCAAAAAATCAAAATAAAATACTTTTAGCTATCAAATGAAGATCAAACATTCATAGGCTAACTTGTGATAGTATAGCTCACCCATTTAACTCAAACTAGAAACAAGTTTTATGCAGTTTTAACAAGAAGCTTACATGCCTAGTGTTATTACTATCACTGTCTTTTAGGAAAAGAGGCAACTTTAGTGCCCTAGAACTTGTAATAGTTGTGCATTTAAATTGGCAAGTTAAAATCCTCAATGCTCTGCGCCTGTGCATCCTGAAGATAAATTTGCTTGGTAAAAACATTGATGCACACAAATTCGCTATGCGCCTGTGCATCCTGAAGATAAATTTGCTTGGTAAAAACATAGATGCACACAAATTCATATTAGGAAGAAGCAAATGTTGTCTTGAGAAAGTGATTTGTTGGACTTGGGATCAAAGAGATTAAAGCTTATTTGTTTCGTTTACTTTTTATTATTTTGCCCAATTTCACCCAACATTTTTAGCATATATTTAGTTGTTCAAAAATCTTTTTCCATATTTAGAAATTGGAATATGTTTATGTCTTCGGCTCACATTAGTGGATCCAAATTACCAAATATATAACAAATCCAAAAATAATATTTTCAATAAAAATATATTCTAGGTGTGGAACTCATAAGAAATAAAAGTATTCATATCATTTGTTTTGAATGAGTGGAGTGGCTCAAATTATTAAAATGCCCTCACTTGTGTAGGCTTATAATTTCAGGACAAGGTTAGCTTGAAGTTCTTTAAACAAAATTCGAAATGACGTTCCCAATAGGAATCATTCATCTGGTATTTCAAAATATAAGATGGTTCAACTGTTGATAAATATAATTTGATATCTCTCTCTTTATTTGTTGAGGTTGATCTTTTTAAAGCGGGAATTATAAAAACTACCCAAATTGAACTTTCTAGACAATCTCCCCCCCCAATTAGTTTTTTTATTGCAATTTTTATCCCAATACAAATATTTATAGCAAATACCTCAAAGTAAAAAAATGATAGTTCTTTGGACCAAAATGTCATCAACTTGGTCCGACCATTGTACATGTGGTCTGGCAACATGGGCCATACTATCCGGCATATTTGCCATACGGTCCACCATTATGTTTCATATAGTTTAGCATATTTGCCATACGGTCCACCTTTATGTTTCATATAGTTTAACATCTTTGCCATACGGTCCGATAATATATTTTGTCGATCCAGCAGTATATTTTGTTAGTCCAATGCTACTGACACCTCAATATGGCATAAATTGCATGCAGTTTGGTAGATTGTTGACCTCAGTATGGCATAAATTGCATGCAGTTTGGCAGATTGCTGTTGTAGTCCGGCAGTTAATGTGATATAGGTTCCGGTCCAACATTAATATGTGCGTGATCGTCTTTTGGTGATTGAGTGTTTACGAGAACGTACTCTTTCATACTCGCAAAAGTATTAGGGGTGATTTGAAGTAAAACTTAGAGTAAAATACATGATCGGGGGAGGTTATAAAGAAAGTTTGCGCAAAAGGGTTTTAATAACTTTTCCTATATTTTCTCCAAACAAGGTTCAGGGCCCGCCGAACCTCCCTTAAAGTGCCGACGACACAGCCAAGTTCACGAAGCTCAACAATTTTCAGACGATGTCCTAAAAAACCCTAAAATTGCAGAGAAAACCAACCTCCATCTATTTTCTCGCTCGTAGTTTTGGGAGACCGATTCGATCCTGAGATTGCAGAGAAATAAAGCCATTTTTTCCTAACCCTAAAACTTTGCAGGGAAAACACATTATGTATCTAATGGTGGCCTTCTAGCTTGTGTCGTCCGTAAAGGCTCATTCTTTCTCAATTGATCAGCACCCCATTATTCTGCAACTTTCCATTATCAAACGTTCCTTCACCTATAGAAAGAGGGCCATTGCGATGCTTGAACAGATGAAAGGTCCAGGAGTTTGCCAGAGTGTTTTTGAGAAAACGTAATCCGAACACTAGAGTTGCAGAGACACCCGGTCAATGCAGGCTTGCGAACTGTTCATAGATGGTAAAAAAACGCTTTACTATTACATTTTCACATTAGCTCCCATTGTTCCGCAATTCGTCATGACCCATTGTTCCCATTCCCTAAAGAAAGCAGCTCATAAAGTATGCACTGTGTTATTACAACCCAAAAACCGAACTTTTTCCACAAATCTTTTGGATGAGACCCTAACCCGAAATTTCCAGGAATGCCCAACTCTTTCCCCAAATCTGTTGGCTCGAATGCTAACTCTAAATTTGCAGAAAAAACCAATTTGCCACCAAAATCCTTTGAACAAAAACCTAACCCTAAATTTGCAGAGCAACCCGTTTCTTCACTGGCCAAGAGCCGTACATGCCTCTGCTGATTCCATTCCAGAGGAGACTCCATCAACCTCTGCTCACTCCGGTCCCCGAATCTCTCGGTGTGCTCGAAATGAAGCTGAAGATGCTCTCTTGGACTATCTCCACTGCACGAGATGCTTAAGTTTCCCTGACGCAGAGCACATAAGCAAGAATTCACCCACTTTTATTCACTACCTCTTATCAAAAGTTGAGAACAAGCAAGAGATTGGTCGCTCAGTTTCGAGGTTTTTACGATACCATCCCATTAATGAATTCGAGCCATTATTTGAAAGCTTGGGGCTAAAACCTTGTGAATTTGCCTCTCTACTCCCTCGTGGCCTTATGTTCTTAAGTGATGATCAATTATTGTTAGACAATCTCCGTGTTCTGTGTAAATATGGTGTTTTGCATAGTGAGATAGGGAATATGTACAAGGAAGAGAGAGAAATTTTCAGGCATGAAGACGGTGTCTTGCTTTCGAAGCTCAAAGCTTATGAGGAGCTGGGTTTCAGTCAACCTACTGTTGTAAAGATTGTGGCTTCTTGTCCTTCTCTTCTCGTTGGGAATGTTAATGAGGAATTTTCTAGGTTAATTGTAGAAATTGAAGGTTTGGGTATTGAAAAAGATTGGATAGGGGGTTTTTTATCCCCAAAGAACAAGTATAATTGGAAAAGAATGTGGAGATTATTGTCTTTTTTGGAAAGGATGGGTTTCAAGAAGAGGGAATTAGCTGAAGTTATTGAGAAGCACCCAAATTTCTTCTTCGAAGGTTCAGGAGAGAATATGTATACTCTAATTGCTCTATTGATGAAATTGGGTTTTCACATAAATGATATCATGAGCTTGATTTGGAATTTCCGGAGAGATTCAAGCCCAAATCTAGCGAAGAATTTTTGGCATGGGATACATTTCCTATATGAAGCTAGGTTAACAGTCGGGGATATAGTTAGGCTCGTGCACTCACACCCTCGTGTCTTGAGTTCATGCACTTTAAAAAGGCCCAATTCGGTGCAGAAACAGCTGAATGTGGGGATCAAACGTTTAGGCTTGATAATTTTAGAGGACCCAAATCGATTAAGAGATTGGGGATTGCGGACGAAGCTCCACCCAGTTTCTGGTCCCTCAGAGGATGAGCTATCATTACTCAAGAAGACGCAGTTCTTGTTAAAATTAGGATTTGTTGAGAACTCAAAGGAGATGGTCAATGCTTTGAAGCAGTTTAAAGGCAAAGGGGATGAATTACAAGGGAGGTTTGACTGTTTAGTAGGAGCAGGATTTGAACCTAATGAAGTCTCTCACATGACAAAGCTTGCTCCTCCAATATTGCAACAAAGCCAAGAAAAGCTCCGGATAAAGATAGATCTCCTTGTAAATAGATTTGGGTATCCTCTGAAATGTTTGCTGCCTTATCCCTGGTTTCTTTGTTATGATGTGGGAAGGATCAAGCTTAGGTTTTCAATGAATGAATGGCTCAAAGAGAAAGGGGTAACCAGCCACACATCGGCTATAGGTAGTATTATTGCCTGTTCAGAGAAGAGGTTTATAGAGAGGTTTGTCAGTCTCCACCCTGAAGGTCTGGAGGTTTGGGAGGAATTAAACACATAGATGATTTTGGGATGAGGTTTTATCTTTCATTTTGATTAGTTGTCTCGATTTGCAGAGATATATGCAAGCTTTCAATGATTTATCTTGTAATCCTCACTTTGCATCCTGTATTTTTCTCTCTGCATCTTTTATCAAAAGGATTCATCATACTGCGCATGATCTTGGCCAGAAGGCTATAAATTTTCATGATTATACAAATAGCCAAAGGAAAAAAATGATCCAGTACCTATTTTTTTTGTTGTGTAGCTGGGGCTCTGTCTTGGTTCAAACTTGAAAGGATTCTTTCCTTATTTTTAAGGTGGCGTCCCTTGAGCATATTTTTTCAGGAGGAGGTCACACTTGTGAGGCTCTGATTTTCTGAAAATTTTCATACCAAAATGTTTGTAAGAGAACTAGTTTATTTTGGATTTGTTTGGAGAAGAATTGATGATGTGATAGTGATTAGGGCCTTACAAAATCTTACCAGACATTCGAAGGTATGGAGGTTGGGCAGGCATTAAAGAAATAAATGTTCTTGGGATGAGGTCTTATCTTTCTATTTGATTCAATTGTGTGGATTTACTGAGCTATATGCAAGCTTTCACTGCTTTATCTTCTATTCCTTACTTTTTCCTTTATGTTGTCTCTATACAATCTCTGATTGAAAGGCACTTGATCTTAGCCAGAGGGCCAAGAAAGGTATACGGTTTCATCATCATACATTTTGCCGAGAATAACATAAGATGGATTCATTAAACGGTTTCTCTGTTGTGTTGCTGACATTTTGTCTAGGTACAAACTTGTAAGGTTTCATTTTTATGGGCTTCCTTGAGCTTATTTTCTCTGAAGGAGGTCACACTTTCAAGGCTCTGATTGGCTCAAAATTTTCTTACCAAGGCATTTAAACTTGGGGCATGAAAAAACTAAATCTATTTTAGATTTGTTTGGAGAAGAATTGATGGCGTGGATGAGTGCCTAGGGATTGGACAGGTTGAATTTCTATCTGAAATGAGTTAATCAATTAAGTATTGGTTTAGAGGGAATATGAGGTTGAGATCCAAGTCAAACATAAGAGATTTTGGATGGAGAAAAAGAATGGAGTATGCTATTTGGTGTTAGCCTTTTCTTAGTGGAGTCATGTGTTGTTCGTATAGTGTCTTCCTAATGTGAATCCAAATGAACTCTATAACAATGAGTTTGAAACAGTTTATATGGCAGGTTACGTTTCAGGATTCTGCAAAGATTAGCATCGCTTGTGCTATATAAACGGATACTGTTAAGTTATATGCCTGTCAACCATGGCAAGATTGGACCTCAGGTGATCGATGACATTTTTTTGTATGTGATCATACTCCAGTCATTTATTTGGCAATCCTACCATGTTTATTTCTAATGGTTCTCCTTTTTTCATAAGAGTAGGGTCGCATTTTCTGCTAAATTTTTGGACCTATTAAATCTTTATTATACTGTATGAACCTCGGTTTTTCTTGGAGAATTTGCTGATCAAAACTGCACTGTCCTTTCTTTGTTATTTATTACATCGAAGATTTATCAATAGCGATAATGAGTGGTTCTATTTAAAGTATCCAAAAGACCAAATTTTCTATGAATTTCAAAGTCTCAGTAAGTTTTGACTTGAAATCTTTGGTTCCTAGGTCTTAGACATCCGAAAATGTTTCGATCACCTTTTACTGGAATAAACCTGGTTCAACGTTTTCTAATTTTATTTTGAACAAGGTTATGCATATCTAGGAACAGATGATTCATGACATTGGATGTTATAGGTCCGAATGGAATTCATAGGCTTACTTTGTTGTGATTTAGCAGAAGTGAACTTGGCTGAAATGAAGGGCCTTTTTTTTTTATTTATTTTTCTCATAATGACGCATTCTGTCAATACTAAAAAAAATAAAAAAGAAAAACGGTTTTTTTCTATCAAATTCATTTTTCATATGTTCAATCATTTTCTTAACATTTCTTAAAAACTTTGATGGCGTTGTAGCTAGAACACGCTGGGTTGTTAAAACCATCCATTTCTTTTCAATATGGGCCATCCATTGAAAGAAAAAGAGTGGTACATAGAAGTTTTTTCGGTATGGTGATTGCAGATGTTGTTTTTTATTAACATAATCATCGTGCTTATATGATTTTATCTCGTTTTACTTTATTGTTACAGTTTCTCCTTGTCATGCAAATGTTTTTCTTGTATCATCTGAATTCTTCGGAAAATTTTCTTTACATAAATTTCTGATCACTTTATTTATTAATTTTCAGGTTTTTTGGGTAAGATCACAAACATGACTTGATTCGGAAATCAACTGTTGCATTGCGTTGGAGTGGAAGCTAGCCTCCCCTCGAAAGTAGTGAATCCTCAATTCCTCATACACTCGTTGGAGTGAAAGATGATAGCTTCCACTCGAAAGTAGTGAATCCTCAATTCCTCATACAATCGATGGTAAGTTTTGTGTTATTCTTTCGTTTGGCTTTGTCCATCTCATTTTGTTAATTGGTGTATCAATTCTTGTAAAAATTTGTGAGGCAGATATTTCACAATCGCTGAGGGTAAGGTATCTATAGGATATAACAGATCATTTTCTTCAATCATATTCCACAGAAGTAAATTATCGTACCCAATCTGGTCATGGATCTTAACAAGAGAAGATCAAAAAGAAGGCGCCATGAAGTGGACCCAATACCCTGTCCATGTGGCCAACTTATATGAAACATTAATTAATGATATGAATTTGAGGCTTTGATCTCTGAATCGAGTTCGTAGCAGACAACTGGTGTAGCCCATGAAGGAGCTTGTGATTTGTAACAAGGCTTGCCAAAAAATGTTCCCATAAAGCTTTCCGTGGGTCTTAGACTCTGAATTTCGCTTGGATATATCCGGGATAACTTTTCAAATAAGAAGGAAGCCAGTCCGATAACATCCTCCAGAAAACCGTAATCCCAACTTCTCAACTCTTACTCAGAGTATATAAACCAAAGGGCAAGCTTTCTACGCTATCCCTACAACATAAACCTTATATACTTCCTTTTATCCAACCCTCCATTGTGAATGGAGGGCTAAGATTGCTTCAATCACAATGTCATGTCTCTATACTATTATTATTATTTTTTTTTTTAAACTATTTTGACACCGAATTTTGTACGCCCAATTTTCTATTAAATTTGCACTAGAGAAAAATATAAAAATAATATTTCCAATAAATAAAATGACCAAAATAACCCTAGAAGTTTCAAGGTGTATTTTGGTAATTATATTTTATCAAAAATTACTTTTAATGTTTTTTATAGGTATGCCTCAATGAGAATATGACACATACCAAATTTCATATTCATATAATTTTTATAAAACAAACTAAAACTAAAATACTTTGAGACATCGGATTTAAGATGAAATGGTGAGTGGCTCTCTTGATCAAATTTGGCGGCTGGAAAGCGGGGGAAACATAAATCTTCTATGCTATAGGGAAAGTATAGAAACCTTTCCCAAAACGAAATAAGGCCTCATAGAGAGCATAAAGGCCAAAACCATAATGATTAACATAAGGAATTGTTTTGTACGGGGCTTTTTTTGTTTTTTTCCCAAACATGGATCAGATGGCTCAGGCTCTCAGTTCAGACTGAGCTCAGCAAGATGGCCCCATAATTCATTGGCTAAGTCGTCTGCGTGCAAAATAAAAAAAGGTTTCATAAATAATTCAACATTCCTATAATTAATCAGTAGTCACAAAATTATAGGATACATATTATTCGATATAGACTTCGAACAATTAGTATCACAAGTACAAGAAGCAGTTTTTAAGCGAACTGCACATGAGAGCATTATGGAAGTAAGTTTAGTAAAGTGAGATAAAGATGGAATAAATAAAAAATATTTGACACTACATCAAAACAATTATGTACAATTGAAAACTCATACAAACATAATATAGAAGATGCAAGGAGAATATTAACTTGGCTTAAAATACAGAGAGTGTAAACTAAGGGTGCGTACCTGCAGATTCGAAGATTTTGCCGTGTGATTCTTTGCCTGTGAAATTTCGGCTGGCTTTAACCAAATCAGGGTCCTCACAAACCAATTCTGACCAAATACTACCACTTTTAGTCAAAGTCGGCGCATTGCCTGCAATCCAGAGGCTATTTCTGGTAGGAATAAAAACATACAAATCATAAACTCACCAACACTGAATGAACAATACAACGACGAAATTTAAGGGAATTTATCAAAATACATCTAAGGGATGAACTATTTAATATTTTATTCATTTTAAATCATTTAATTTCAAAAGCCCAACAAAATGTTAAATAGTTGAAAAGGAGTAAAATGTTTGAATAGTTGAAAAGGAATAAAATGTTAAATAGTTGATAAGTTAGGTGTATTTTGATAAATTAATGAAAAAAATGCTCACCTTGCCCTTGTCAAAGCGACGTTAGTCCTGTTGAGATTGGAGAGGAAACCGATAGACCCCAATTGATTTGCTCTAATAGTAGAAAGTAGAAAGCGTCATGAAGCTTCCCAAGTTTAAGCACCAAATTCATTTTGATTGAAGAAGGTTAGGGGCAAGTGAGTCCACAAAGCACTAATACAGTCCTTCATTAGCAAAACTAGTTTAGTGAACTTCTCCCTGAAAGCCCCGACAAACTTTTGCCTTTATCTCTTTTCCAAAGAAGGATCGTATTCATCAACATAAGACTGAATATTTTTAATTGCTAATGCTATCTTTTCTTCCAACCAGAAGGGCCAAAGCAAAAGCATTCTTCAAGTGCACGAATCCTGTAATCGATATAGTTATCACCAATTTGATTATCAACACCCAGTCTTTCCTCATTTCCAATCAATAAAATAAAATGTCTCCTAAGGGAAACCCAACCAATGAAGTCCCATGTAGTGTAGTGGTGTTCGTGATTTTTTTACTAATTCCACCATACATACGGCTTCCAATTTCATTGATTGCTACATTAGTCGGAGCACAGGTAAGAGTCGCACAATTCATATGCAAAGCTACCCAAAGAATTGAACAAATTGTTCTACTCTTCCCTGTGCTTGGAAGACCCAATATGAGTTTCACAGAATAAGTGTGGTTGCATCGAATTGAAGATAAAGCAGAGTAAACAGCTTTAGTTTGTGAGTCATTTAATCTTGATTTCAGGTTCTTATCAAGAACTCCTCGAGAGCATGAATCACAAGTTTTCTTCCCCTCTTCAAGAAAGCAACAATAATGCATACACACAAAAGATAATTCCACTCCGAAGCAGAAAATTTTGTAATTTTGAATACTCACATGTAAGAAATCGCATTCAGGCGGAAAAAAAGAAAAAACGTAGCAAAAACAGTTGCGATTTGTGGAAAAACATTCCAAACTCGGATCAAAAGAAAAAACTGTAAAATAATTAAAATTTGCACATTGCAACACAAGAAAACAATATCACCCTGAAGAATCAGGAAAAGAACAAAAAATAACGAAAGGAAGAAAACTGCTAACAGAAAACATACTAAAAAAACATAATCACCAAAAAACAAACACAAAAAGAAACAAATACTCAAAAGCAAACAAACTTCGCAAAAAAAAAAACTAAGAAAGTCATACCAAATAGCTAGAAGAACACAAAACCTCGCCGAAAATTCCAAGAGCTTCCTCTTTTGCTCTGATTCTGTGCAATGATTTCCAAATTTGCAAACTCGGTGTCAGAGTCATCAGGAAGATCGCTACGAAACCAACATCAAATGGAGGAACATCCAAAAGCTTCTTCTTCATCGCGAAAGGAATTACTTTACAATCAGAAGAACGTTTGTCATCAACCACAGAGATGACACCCAAACCGTGGTATGAATCAGTTCTGAATAAGTCTTCAATGGAGTTGGGTTTTGTTGTTGATAAAGAATGGCATCCCCACAATGTGGTTTGTAGCCATTTCCAAAGCTTTCTCCACTGTTGGTGCTTAAAATGTAGGTCAACTTCCCCCATCTCTCTAAAACCAAAGTCCATGGAGCTTTTGAAATGGTTAGAAAAGACTGATTCAGTTGAGCTCGTGTGTCTTCTAGCAATGGGGAAACAAAGGAACCAAAATAATGGTCGAGAGATGAGAATCTCTGTGGAATATCGATGACCTGAACAAACCATGCATAAAAGAAGAAACATGAAAAGAGAGAGAAAATGAACAAGCAACATCAAATTATCATATGTTGTGTGAGAAAATATGGAAGGTGAGAGAAAATAACAAGCTATCATAAATGTATACTAAGCTAATCATTTCATCACCTAGGTTTAATGGGTTTAAAAGATACCCTTTTAATGTGTGTTTTT
>NW_006499617.1:5664740-5707983 GCF_000471905.2 Amborella trichopoda | reverse complement strand
CTCCTCCTCCTCCTCTCTCTCTCTCTCTCTCTCTCTCTCTCTCTCTCTCTTTCTGAAGAATAACTAGAAAATTAAAATCCTAAAAAAAAGCTCTTAAAATTTTTTAAGAATAACTTCAGCCATTTCAAAATTTTACTTCCTCTGGATATAGAAAAAGTGACTAGGTCAATAAAAAGAAGTAACGTGAAGTGGTTCGTTCCTAATCTGGAAGAGAGAGAGATAGAGAGAGAGATCTCAAAAAAAAAACTGCTGAGAGAAGGAGAGCTCTAAAGAAGTACTCTGTGTGTGTGTGATGTGTGTGTGAGAGAGAGAGCTATAGAAGAACAGCTGAGAGAGAGATAGCTTTAGAGCACAATTGCTGAGAACAGGAAGAGAGACCTCTAAAGAGGTATTGCATAGAAATAGAGAAAGGGAGGGCTCCAAGGAAGAATTCCAGAGAGAGAGAGAGAGTTTTCACCTGATCCCTGTAAAGATGCTAATTCATGACGTCCCAAAATGACCAGTTAAGGATTACACTCCTCAAATCAATTATCTCATGCTTCTTACTCGTCTTCTTCTTCTCTTCCACTTTAGACTCCTTCTCAAATTCTATGACCTTAGTCTTCTCACTATTCTTCTTCGTTTTCTGCTTCTTACACTTCTTCTTCTTCTCCGCGACTTTAGCCACTTTCTCAAATTCGATAACCTCAGTCTTATCACTATTCTTCTGCTACTTACTCTTCTTCTTCTTCTCCTCCACTTTAGCCTCTTTCTGAAACTCTATGACCACAATCTTCTCACTGTTCTTCTTCTTCTGCTTCTTTCTCTTCTTCTTCTTCTCCTCCACTTTAGCCTCCTTCTTAAATTCTATGACCTCAGTCTTCTAACTATTCTTCTTCTTCTTCTGCTTCTTACTCTTCTTCTTCTTCTCCTCCACTTTAGCCTGCTTCTCAAATTCTCTCACCTCAGTCTTCGCACTATTCTTCATCATCTTCTTCTTCTTCTGCATCTTACTCTTCTTCTCATTCACTTTAGAATCCTCAAATTCTATCACCACAGTCTTCTCACTCTTCTTCTTCTTCTTCTTTTTCTCCTCCACTTTATCCTTGTTATCAAATTGAATCACATCCTTCTTCTTATGCTTCTTTTCCACTTCAACATTATTCATATGACCAATCTGAAGCACCACATCTGTCATCTTAACCTCAGCAGACCCTGGCAAGTTAGAAAATTGTTAACAATATATCAAATTGTAAAAATTAAAATATCAAAGAAACTCAGAAAAATTGATTTAAATAAGCAATAAAATATTGCTATCTACCTTAAAAAAAAAACAAACAACAAAATGATGTTGAAAATAACAGAGGTTACCCCTTACTCAATGTGGTAAAAGAATGCCATGCCCACAATGTGGTTTGTAGTCATTTCCAATGCTTTCTCCATTGTTGGTGCTTAAAATGTAGGTCGACTTTTACCATCTCTCTAAAACCAGAGTCCATAGAGCTTTGGAAATGGTTCGAAGAGACTGATGTTGTTGAGCTCGTGTTTCCTCTAGCAATGGGTAAACAAAGAAACCAAAATAATGGGAGAGTGATGAGAATCTCCATGGAATATCTGTCACCTGAACAAACCGTGCATAAAAGTCTATAAGAGAGAAGAAATATGGAAGGAGAGAGCAAATGAACGACTAACATAAAAGTCTATGTATATTGTTCAAGAAAGAATATGCAAGGAGGGAGAAAATAACAAGCTAGCATAAAAGTATACAAGGAGTGTGAATATGAAAATTAGAGATAGAAATAATATAAAAGTATTTTTTTTTTGGTTTTTGGGTAATTCACAAAAACTCTGCCCGTTTTTTCAATACATTATTGATTGGGGAGTCATATTTTGAAAGTGGTGTTTATTGAGGGTGTTAGCACCGCAACGACCCAGCCCCTTTCCTTTCCTGTGCATAAAAGTTTATGAGAGAGAAAGAATAGGGAATGAATGAGAGAATAAGAGGCCATGATTGAATATGGAAGGGAGAGAAAATGAATATGAAAGGAGAGAGAAAATGAAAGGCACGGATAAAATAATTGTAATTTATTTATTAATTTATTTATTCAACATGTACTATTTGAAAAAACTAGTTGGAAAATTTAACTTTTTAATAGTACATATTAAAGGATTTTACTTGAATATATTATTAAAAAAGGAAAGTATAGGACAAGACATTTGGTTTCTATATAAATAGGTCCTAGCCACTATGAACCGTTGGATCCCAAACCATGTGGCTTAGAGTTTGCATTGTCATTATTCAAAGTTCAAAAGAAAACTTTTGGGATTCATAAATAATCCAGGTCATTGAAATTCACATTTGATAGGTAGGTTTGATTGTGACATTCATGGTTTCATATATACAATCCCTATTAAAAAATATAGAATTTATTTTCTATGGAATAACTTAGATAAAATTCTTGAATTAACAAAAACATCACTAAAACATTTATTATTTAATATAGTATCTATGAATGCATCAGATTATTTGCTAGGTATGATACAATATAAATGTCTAGATCATAAATCAAAACATGCGTGGAGCATGTGCTAGTGTGCATATGCATGTGTGTGAGTGTGGGTGTGTATATATTTTAAAATAGGTGGTTGTAAAAGTGTCCTTGAATTGATACAAAAGTCCATAACAAAATTTCTTGAGATCCTGACTCACCTCAAACTATCCAATTTGACATCTAGTAAGTGAGAACTATTGTAACCTCAGTCTACAAAAGATAAATAGTAGTGAAGAGGGGAAGGTGGGTCCACCTTATCTTTATAGAGATGTTCATAGTCTCCTCAAACGACCGAGGACTACATTCCTTAAATTAATTATCTTGGCCTTCTTACTCTTGTTTTTCAACTCAACATTAATGCAATTTGAAGCACCCCATCTGCCATGGCTTATATATAGACGGTTTACGAAGGAAATACACACATTACTACTGAGTTATGACCTACACAGATTAAACCCAAAATGCAAAGCAAAACACACGGCACATCTAGTGATACTAAACCAAAAGAAAAGGAAGACAAGAAAAAAAAAAAAGTTAAAATAAAGAAATGGATGTCAAATACAAAAGAGTTTACAAGATGCGTGAGAGAGAGAGAGGGAAACTGCATGTGTTTGAAGATAAATACCCCAAGCATGTGAGAGAGAAGTTACAGGAAGCGCTTTCCCTGAGAAAATAAGAATTGAATGTAGCTGAAGAATCGGATGGAGCAAGAAAGAGACCGAGTTTATTAAGAGAGAGAGAGAGAGAGAGAGAGAGAGAAGAGAGGGCTGAAATTCGATTTTGGATGTAAGAGTAAAATGGAAGAAAAAGTCCCTGAGTTTCCGCTACACAAGAAGTTGCAGGCGGGCAGATAGCGGATGAAACAGTACTAGAAAGAGTTGCATACCCATTTGGTTTGGACTTTGGACTTCAGAAAGAAAAAGGCTAATAACGTTCTTATATGGTTTTCAAGAGAGAGAGAGAGCTTAAATGGCAATCTTACAGTGGTTTATAGAAGTTGAAGAGTTGCAACAAAGTTAAAAAAGAGAAAGAGAGAGAGGATGGATTAATTAGAGAACGGCGAATAGGTTCAATTTTGTGGAGAGAGAGAACAATAAATAGCACAACATTAGCCACCCTCTTTGTCGCCTTCACATGCAAGGCGTCTTAGACCGCTCTGCCCTTGTGGAAGTTAGAAAGTTTTTTAATCCATTTAATTTTTGAATTTTTTTATTCACTTTATGCTTCGAGAAAATAAAAGATTTTGAACTAAAAAGTTCACATATCTTATCTCCTACAAAATAAATAAAGGAAGTTCATCAAAATACACATAAACTATTTAACATTTCACCCATTTTCAACTATCCCAACTTGTACTTTAATGGGATTTTTAAAATTAGGTAAAATAGGTAAAATATTAAATTGTTTTTCTCATAGGTGCATTTTGAAATGGAAAATTTTAATATAAAGTGTCAACCTTATGCTACAGAAGTAAGGCCGCCTAAGAAATTCAATAAAAAAGTCTGTTCCAACATTGGCAAACCCCGTAATTAATCATCTCAACCTCGATATATGACAATTAAAAAAAAAAAGGATTTTAAATCTTAAAAGTAGTATATCTTGTAACACATTATTTAGACCGTCTATCTTCAAGATTTTTCAATTATTTATAGGCTTGCTTGATCTGTACCATATCCTGGACTTCAATTTTTAAAAGGAAAAGTATCTTTATACTCTTTATTTTTGGGTTTCATATCTCAATAGACCCAATATTTTAAAAGATATCTTATCGCATAGAAACTATAACTTTTATATCTTATAACCCTCTAGAGTAATTTTACTCACTTTATTCTTTTTCTTTTAACCCAAACAATTTGTTTAATGACAACTCTTTGTAAACCACATCCTTTTTCTCTTCCCATGATATTTTCTTTATTTTTCTCTTTTTCTCTTTCCACCGTGACTGTCCCCAACCCCTTCCTTTTCTCACCGTATTACCACTCTCTCTCTCTCACATCCTAATTTTTCTTTCTCTCTAGACAATGACTCTCTCTAATTCCTCTTTCTTTCTGACCATGACTTTCCCCAATTCTCTCTCCACTGTTACTCTTCATAATTTCTCTCTTTTTTTCTCTTCACCATGACTTTCCCTAATTTTTTTCTCTTATGCTAACAAAAGAACTCTTGGTGACAAGAAGACAAGCAAAGGCCACTGGCTATAGGAAATCAAAAGAAATCATAGTAGATACCTCGACGAGCAAAGGCCACTGGCTATAGGAAATCAAAAGAAATCACAGCAGACACCTCTGGCTATATGATCATTTGGACACAGTGTCCCCCAAATGATCGGTGGGTTGGGGTTGCAATAGGACAATAGGGCTTTAGATATGTACGATTTTTTAAGAGAGTGTATGGTATATCAGGGCTGGAAAAAAGGTTAGATAATTTATTGTGATAGAGAGGAGAAAGAGACAATGTAGAGATGGTCTCTGCAACTTTGGGTATTAGAGAGAGAGAGATGGAGGTTTGAGAGAGAGAGAGAGAAGGTGATTCCAAAGAAAGAGATGGTGTTTTGGGGTTTTTTAGAGAGTGGTTTATTTTTTAGGGAGAGAGGAGACGGAGACGATGTATAGATGGGCAACTTTGGGTACTAGTGAGAGACATGGAGTGTTGAGAGAGAGAGACGCCGATTTGAGAGAGATAGTACTTTGAGAGAGAGGTGTCATTTTAGTATTTGTGTGGATAAAAAATTAACGGTGAAAGGGGTACACGGTGTTGCAAGATAGAAAATATAGACACTTTAATATTTTCAAACCTTGTGTTTGATGTGAAATAGAAGTAAAAAAAAAGAGGTAGGGAGATATTTTTCCTTTTTAAAATTAGGGTGGACATGTATTTTTAGATTACTGTAAAACTTTTGACTCCATAACCCTATGAGGAATTTGAAGATGTGCCTTAATGTAATTATTTAAGATTGATACCTTATATAAACCTCACCCCTATAAATTTCCCAATAAACAATCATATGATATGAGGCATTTGTACACCTCCAATTGTTTCTCTTTTTTGTTTTAAATCAATGGTAATGTGAGGCAAATGATATTTGCAAGATTGGGGTCAAATAATGTATGATGCAAAAATTTTAGTCCTGCAGGACCACCTCCTATGTACTATTTGTTCCAACCCGGCATAGTAAGTACTTAGGGCCAAACCAAAGGTAGGCCCTATTTTCAATTACAAAAATCTACCTAGACTGTTGAGCTTGCACACCTAGGATTTATGTGGATTTTGAATGGGAATACATTTTCATTTTATCTGAAATAAATTTGTAGACCGTGTCACAGGGCATACCTTTTGAAAAGTTGTTTTTAGTTTTTTATTTATTCGAGTTGTTGCAAATCACAAATTTTAGCTTAAAATACCTATAAAATATTTCAAAAGTTAAAGAATTAAATACTATTTTATACAATAAAAGTTACACATCAAGTAACTGACAAAATAATATTATTTAAAATATATTAACTATAGTTAAAAAATTTGTTTTAGATAGAATTAACTATAATTCAATCAAGCTCACATGCTTAAAAAACAATAAACTCAAATTTGATGGTTTTGCCCATGGTTTAAAAAATGTCGATCCAGATTGAGAATCGTCGAGGACGAACTGGTTCATATGAAATATCAGGAACCAGCTAGTCCTGCCATATATAAGTAAGAAATGACCCCAATTTTTTTTCACTTTTTCAAATTTTTAAAATTTTTATTGACCTGTTCGGTAGACTAGATCGTCGATTCGCCAAACCAAATTGGAAATCTAGATGCACAATCTAAGTCACAAATTTGTTTTTTAGAACCTTTGTTTTGCTTACACTTCACTGGAATATTTTAAGGGAAAATATCTTCACAATAGACCCAAGGTCTTAAAAGATATATTGAGCCACAAAAATTATAGATTTTATTTCTTCTAACCCCCTGAGCTAATTTATTCTTGTTTTTTGAGGCCAAACAAATCTAAACAGACATATCGTTTTTAATAGCCATCATCCAAACTTCGAGAGAGAGAGAGAGAGTAAAGCTTCATGGAGGTGTGATATTATTGGGAGGAGAGAGAGAGTGAAAGACACAAGAAGAGAGAGAAAGAAATAAGTTTGGGGTATTTAAGTGAAAAGAGATAAATGATTCGGTTTATAAAGAACATATTATATCACATTTGTTCAGGTTCAAAAATTGATTTAAGGTGACCAGGGGGTTACAATATACTTTGGTTTATCATGAAATAGAACCTAAAAATAGAAGATGTCGGGATATTTTTTTTTATTTTATTTTAATTCGTTGTAGAAACTTTTAAGGTTGAAAACCATAGTTATGAACCTGAAAGGTGATGTATAAACATATAAAAATATTGAAAATGGACTGTCAACAGAATGTGTTGCAAGATGTACTATTTATGAGATTCAAAATATTGTATTTTATTTTCATATTCATCTCAATGTTGAGATGATCAATTAGAGGATTTTTCAATATTAAAACAACTTTTTTCAATGGATTTTTGAGGTGCATCTTTATGGAGTGGACGGCTGAGATTTTGGAAAACGGAAGGTCGTGGTGGAATCTGAGCCGGCGATCTATGGGAAATGGCAAAGTGAGACATGCATGCAGCATTTCAAATTGATCCTCCAAGAAAAGTCTAGAGAAAATATAAAAATATCATAAGTGCCCTTGGCCATCGACTTGGTTGAATATAGCAACCCCAAAGGCTTCCATACACACGAGTCTTGGTACACGTGCAGCGGATCATCATCATTTCCGAAAACGGATGGTAGAGATGAATTGCTTTACAAACATGACGAACTTCGTGCTGAACCATGTCCACAAATCGGTTCTCTGCTGTCTAATTTCATGATCGACGCTTGATACACAGTCATACTGTTGTATACAGGTCATATGGTGTATATTCCCAATTTTACAGGTCTCGTGCCCAAAACAAGCCACACTCTTTTGGGTAAAAGACATTTTTTCCTTTTTTTTTTTTTGTTGAGAAGTGTCTTTAAAATAAGAAAGTATGTACAATAGATTCAAAGAAGGCCATAAAAAATCACTAGAAGGCTTTTTTTTTCTTGCCAATGCAACAGCCACGCTATTGGCTTCTCTATAAACATGTTGAAAAGATAACTCCATACCACTTAATATCTAAAATTTCAGCCCGGATATGCCGTAAATTATAGGATGGCGCTCTTCTTGTTGCACAAATTAATCATTTTTAGGGAGTCACATTCTACACACAACAGCCCCAAAAAAGTTTTTCCCTCACCAGCTTCAATCCTTACAATATTGCACTAAATTCGGCCTTATTTGTAGTGGAGGAGCCACAATGGCCCGCGAAGGAAAATTAGATTCCATCTTCTGAAAGTTTTAATAGACCACCAATCCCAGCCAGCCAACTCTAGGTTTTCGAAAGAACTTCCATCAGAATTTACTTTTAATGCAACTTGAGGTGGTTCTTTGCATATACCTTTTGGTTTCAAAAGTATTGGGGCATTGTTAACATTGTTTCTAAATTAACTAGAATATCCACTTTAGAAATCCTAGCTCCTTCCTTTGTAACTGTTAACCTATTCAACAAACCTTTTCGTATACTATTTTTAACAGCCACCCGACCCAAAAGAACACCCTCAAATGTTTTTCTATTTCTTTCTTTCTCCCATCCCATACCACAACAGCTCCAAATATCCTCCAAATTAATGGTCCACACTTACAACTCTATTTGCAATAGAATGTTTTGATGTCCTCCAAAGCACAATTTCAGCAGTAAAAGAACAATGCAAGAATAAATTGTCCTCAGTCTCCCCCATCTTTTTTTTTGCATAACAAACAAATATTAATGGATAGGGTTTCTATGCGGCCAAGCTCGCATATGTAGAAATGTAGGCCTCCTAATAAATCTATTTTTGAGATGGATTTTAAGGCTTAATTTTTAAGGACATGTAATCTCTAATGTGGAGATCATAGATATGAAAAATAAATAAATTTTAAAAACTAGAAATAATAATTCTACTAAGAAAATATTTGGAACATTAATTTGTATTGTTTTTAGATGAAACACCCACTTGCATCCATCTCTATGGTGGATGCTTTACACTTTCTAGACTGCATATGTAGAAATGCGGTCCAGCTCGCGTGAAACAATTTGTTATTATTAATTAGAGTTTTCCCTCTCTTCATTAGATTATCAACAAATTTCTTTTGAGGGAAAAATGCATGTATTTTTTTTCCTTTTTTTTTTTTTGAGTCGATAGGGATTAGATTATCAACAGGGAGTGCTTTACTTGCAATACAATCCACATAAAGCTTGAATTTTGTGTGGGATTGGAATTTTCCAAATATATCTCATGAGGGTTGTGTCCACCTACTTCGTTCATGATAGAGAAGCTTATACGCTTACTTGACAGAAAATTTACCTATCACTCTCCCTCTTCCACACTACTTCATCTTCGAAGTTTGGGGAAATATAAACATAAATCAATTATGCCAATAATAAAGTTACTCTTCGATCACCACATCTGCCACCCTATTATAAGCACAGTCAATCCTTGAAAGACTTGCTTGTGAGGATTTATTTGATTTTTGAGATCTACTTTAGAATAACAAGAAGGGTATTTAAAAAGGGGGAAAAGGAATTTGAATTCCTAAAGCATGTATAGATATTAGATAGTTTATATTATGTTTTAAGGTTTTAATTTTTTTAGATTTCAATTCGTATAGTTGTGTGAATATTATTGACTACATTCGAAGTTAAAAAAAAAAAATCACGAACTTCATGACACATCCCAAGCCATCCAATTTGACAGCTAATAGTTAGTAGTGGTAAACTCCTAATAATAAAGATAAATTGTCCTCAAAATTTGGGACACCAAACATACACATGTGCAGTGTTTTGCACGAGGGAGTTGGTGGGACTAGAAATACTCATAGTTAGGGTTTCACATGTGGGATTCTATGAACATATCATCTTTGCCAAAAGATTTATTTGCCCCTAAAGAGTATATTGTCCATTCACTCCTTTGGGTAAAACCCAATCTACGAGTACTTTTAAGAGTCCAATAATTTTTGGGATGTAATCTCATCAACCCACATACTAAAGCTTTTCCAAATCACACTTTTTATGGTGCTCGAAAAAAAATAATGCATCAAGATTGAATAGAGACTTTTCAATTATTGATTTTGATCGATATTTAGTCAAACCGGTTTGATCAATTGGTCAAAGACTAGTCATATATTGATTTTGATCAGATTTAGTTAAACTTTAATTTACACTAGACCAAACTAGCCAAAGCACCAACCATCCGATTGGTTAGGCTTCCTGATAACACTAAATAAAACTTTGTTTATTGAATGTGACTTGTGAGAGGCCACGACATCTTATTAGGACTTATTTCTCTTTCCCACAATTGGAATATTCATTTTAGCCAAAAGATTTCCTACTCCCATTGGAGTATACTATTCATCCATTCCCTCTAACAAAACTTATATTAGGAATATCTTTTAAATTCCATATTCTGGGGATGTGATCTTTAGAACCTGGCAACTAATCTTAAAGAAAATACTTTAAACCTCTCACTCTCTATATGGCTAAAAAGGGCATCCAACGATTGCCTAGAACAATCAAATTTTTAGATGGAATAATGTAGATGTTCAAAACTCATAATCCAATTTTTTTTCTTTGAAAATAAACATCTAGTAATAATTAGATGCATCCCAAAATTTCTCTCCTAAGTGCGTGCTTTGCGTGAGGGGGTAAATATGTAGTATGCTCCCAAAAGAATATAGGATGCACGCTCTTGTAATAAACATGTAAGTGGAGATGAAGATCATGGAGGTCAGAGGAGTGAGAAAAAAGAGAAGACACAGGGAACCATGCAGTTGGGAAATTTAAATTTCGCTTGGATATTATTGACTATGATAAATCAAATCATCGATGCCTGCGCATACAAGGATGTACAATACAAGCTGAGAAAATTACATCCGATAGAAAACCATAATCCCAACTTCTCATTCCTTCCTAGGAGCATAGAAACCACATAAACTCTCCCAAAAAGCACATAAGGGCCAAAACAGGAAAACAATGATGTACATTTGAAAACTGACAAAAATATAAAACAGAAGATGCAATGAGAATATTAACTTTGCTTAAATGACCGTGAGTATAATATCAGGGTGCGTACCTGCACATTCGAAGATTTTGCCATACGATTCTTGCTCGAAAAATTCACGACGGATTTAACCAAATCAGGGTCCTCATTGACTTCAAAGAAGCAGCCTCTCTCAATAGCATCAAAAACCAATTCTGCCCAAACACTACCACTTTTAATTAAAGTCGGCCCACTGCCTACAATCCAGAGCCTATATTTGTGAGGAATAAAACAACGAATCATTAGCTCACTACAAGAGAAGAAGAAATCATGAATAATACAATGAGGAATTTGAGGGAAACTTATCAAAATACCTCTAAGGGATGAACTATTTAACATTTTGCTCATTTCATTTCACTTAATTTCAAAAAGGCAAACGAAATGTTTCAAATGTTCAAATAGTTGAAAAGGAGTAAAATGTTTGGATAGTTGAAAAGGAGTAAAATGTTAAATCGTTCATAAGTTGTATGTATTTTGAGAAATTTATGAGGAAAATGTTCACCTTGCCCTTGTCAAAGCGATGTTAGTCCTGTTGAGATTGGAGAGGAAACCGATAGATCCCAATTGATTTGTTCTAACAGTAGAAAGTATAATAATATCCTCCTCACATCCCTGAAATCCATCAATGGACTTCACCCTCACAGAGAAATTGTCATGGAACCGACACTTCTTTTGTAGCTTCTGAATTGTTTCAACCTGAGCATTATATGGAGAGACTATTCCAACTCTCAGGGCGGAGCCCTTCTTAGCAAGCCAAGGTGTAAATCCAAAATTTTAGTTGGAGATTAGTCCCACAAAATTCACCACATTGAAAGTAAAGTAAATCATTCAAACAACATTCCATAGTAGAAGCAACTATTCCAGCAAAGAAGAAATTATAACAAGGCCAAGAAAGGGAATTGTTCCATTGAGGTGAAAAGAAAGTATATTTATCAAGTCAAATTATGAGTAAAATAAAGAAGGCCCAAGTTCGAAAAAAGTGGAACATGCAAAAGCCAGATGTGTGCCAAGATCTTCAAGTCCTGTATCATAGTATTGGCATTTATGTGCTCATTTTTCTACATTACATCATGCATTTAACCTAGAAATGTTCCCTAGCTTAAAACTAGAAAATGTTGTCTTAAAAATATGGGAAAGTATAGAATGATACGCTTTACCTTTGGTACAAGGTGGTCATGTTAATCTTGACCCTTGGATGTGAAATTAGGTGGTTGCAATTATTCTATTGCGCAAGCTCAAATTTCAAAAGAAATTTTCTCGAACTTGTGACACATCCAAGCTATCAAATTTCACATCAGATGGTATAATTGTGACCACCTTGTATCAAAGATAAATGGTCTCATTGTATACAATCCCTAAAAATATATTTCTAGGACTATTGTATGACTCTATATCAATTTCCATAGAATACATTAAGTAGTTCAAAATAATACAAGTTTATTGCAGGTTTCTGGTGCAGTCTGTATGCAAATCGATGAGGAATGGCTGTCCCATACAAATTTTATAAGGATTTGTAAAGGACATATAGTTAGTGGACGACATATAATATTTGGAAAGAACACATTCACCAATAGTAGGACCTGTCAAGATAGCATAAAAAATACGGAAAGAACACATTCACCAATAGCAGGACCTGTCAAGATAGCATAAAAATTCTAAACTCAAAATCAGTGATTTTAAAATCTCCTCTCTAACTGGGGATCGCCTGAGTTGAATACGGATCGGGATGTGGGTAATTTCGGTTAAGGGGAAACTTGTAATCACCCCAAATCTCCTGTTCTTCCCATTTTTTTTCGTTTTTTAAATGCAACCCACTACAACTTGGCAATCTCATTGAACCGGTTGAATTGGAATCATACCCTTGGGGATTGTGGGCCGAATTCTAAATTTTCAATCATTGCTCAAACTAAGACAATATGCGAACCTTTTTTTCTCTTAAATAAGAAATATTTGGAATGAGTTAACTATCACCTTTGAAAAGCTTCTTCACTATAATCATGACAATATCTACCTCCAGCAAATTCTTCAAAGTTTTCCCTGAACTCTTCATTTCCTCTCTCCCATCAACAACATTGATGAATGCATATGTGCCATACATGGGGTTGGAGAGGTAGCGCTTTGCATAAGAAGTGCTTTTCACATTAGGCCCATCTGAAATCAACCGGTCATAAAATGTGGCATTTGGGAAGCAACTTATTGAAGGGTGCGTCCGAGGGCTTCCTTTGATAACATGATTAGAATTTCTTCCACGCTAACCACGATATCACGTTCTTTTTCCCCAGATAATGAACTCACCAAATCCATTTCTTGGTTAATACATAGGCATCCCTTGAATTTCTTCAGTTTTATGCCATCGAGTTCAGCAGTCTTTGATAGACTAAGGAAAGAGTCATGAAGCTTCCCAAGTTTAAGCAAGCTGTCACCAAATTCATTTTGATTCAAGAAGTTAGGGGCAAGTGAGTCCACAAAACACTAATACAGTCCTTCAGTGGCAAAACTAGTTTAGTGAACTTCTCCCTGAAAGCCCCAACAAACTTTTGTCTTTTCTTTTTAGATCTCTTTTTCTAAGAAGGATCGTATTCATCGACATAAGACTGAAAATTTTCAATTGCTGATGATATCTTTTTCTTCCAACCAGAAGGGCCAAAGCATTATGCAAGTGCACAAATTCGATAATCGATATAGATATCACCAATTTGATTATCAACACCCAGTCTTTGCTCATTTCCAATTAATAAAATGTCTCCTAATGGAAACCCAACAGGTGAAGCTTCATGGATTGCTTTACGCGATTTTTTTACTAAATCCACCATACGGCTACCAATTTCATGGATTGCTACATTAGTCGGAGCACAGGTAAGAGTTGCACAATTCATATGCAAAGCTTCCCAAAGAATTGAACAAATTGTTCTAGTCTTCCCTGTGCCTGAAGGACCCCAGATGAGTTTTACCGAATACATGTGGTTGCATCGAATTGAAGATAAGGCTGAGTAAACAGCTTTAGTTTATGAGTCATTCAATCCAAATGAATTAAATTTTGATTTCAGGTTCTTATCAAGAACTCCTCGAGAGCATGAATCGTAAGTTTTCTTCCCCTGTTCAAGAAAGCACATTTACTCAAATTCATTGAAGTTTACTGATACCAAAACAACAGCAAAAGGAACATGGTAAAAAAATAAAAAATAATGCATACACGCAAAATATAATTAAACTCACATGTAAGAAAATCGTACTAGGGAGGAAACAAAAGTAAAAACATATAAAAAAAAAAAGTAGATTTGGGGAAAAAACTTTCAAACTCGGACCAAAAGAATAAACTGCAAAATAATTAAAATTTACAAATTGCAACACAAGAAAACAATATCACCTTGAAGAATCAGGAAAAGAACAAAAAATAACAAACGGAAGAAAACTGCAAACATAAAACATACTTAAAAAACATAATCACCAAAAATGATCACAAGAAGAAACAAAGACTCAAAAGAAAACAAACTTCGCAAAATAAAAAAAACTAAGATAAGATAGTCATACCGAATCTCTAGAAGAACACAAAACCTCGCCAAAAATTCGAGGAGCTTCCTCTTTTGCTCCGATCCTATGCAATGATTTCCAAATTCGCAAATTCGGTGTCAGAGTCATCAGGAACATCACTACACAACCAGCATCAAATGGAGAAACATCCCAAAGCCTCTTCTTCATCTTGAAGAGAATTACTTTGCAATCAGAAGAACATTTGTCGTCAACCACAGAGATGACACCCAAGCCGTGGTTTGAATCAGCTCTGGATAAGTCTTCAATGGAGTTGGGCTTAGTTGTTGATAAAAGAATGACATTCCCACAATGTGGTTTGTAGCCATTTCCGAAGCTTTCTTCGCTGTTGGTGCTTAAAATGTAGGTCGACTTCGCCCATCTCGCTAAAACCAGAGTCCATGGAGCTTTGGAAATGGTTTGAAAAGACTGATTCAGTTGAGCTCGTGTTTCTTCTAGCAATGGGGAAATAAAGGAACCAAAATAATGGTCGAGTGATGAGAATCTCTGTGGAATATCTGTGACCGGAACAAACCGTGCATAAAAGTCTATGAGAGAGAAGAAACATCAAAAGAGAAAGAAATGAACAACCAACATAAAAGTATATGTATATTGTGCCGGAGAATATGTAAGGATATGTAAGGAGAGAAAAGTATACTAGGAGAGTGAATATGAAATGAGAGAGAGAGAGAAGAAGGGCCATGCATAACAGAACATGAGAAAGAAAGAACAGTGAAGGAAGGAGGGAGAAGCAAAGAGGCTATGCAGAAAAGTAGGAGATAGAATATGAAGAGGCTGAATAGGGAAGGGGAGAGGCAGAGGCTTGAATGTGCAAGCAAGAACAGAGGACTTAGACATAGAACAAGAAAGAAAGGCTAAAAAGGCTAAAAAGTATATGGGGAGTGAATTCATGTCAGAGTTTCATTGTCACACTAAGAAATTGAACTCTTAAAAGATCATGTCCATGACGTTTGTATGACCCAAAATTTCAGATATACATTCTCTTTATCCTAACAATAAATTTTAAATAAAAAGAAATATCATATTTGTTTCCTAGGGAAGGTCGAATTGTGTCGGTCTCCAACAATGGACATAGTCTATTTGTGTGGACAATGTGATCTAGGCTTTTCAAGAGCCAAAATCAAAACTTTCTTTTTTGGAAATTTTCATCTAATAGTGATATGTTCGATAAAATTTGGGATAGAAAAAATCCCTCTAATTCCTCATTCTAATCATTTCATCACCTAGGTTTAATGGGTTAAACAGATACCCTTTTAATGTGTGTTTTCAAAAATAATTTTGTTTGAGATTCTTCACTTCAATAAAAATAATGTGTTTAAAATTGGGGATCAAACGAATACCTTTAATAAAAAGTATGTTTTCATTGTATATTATTATTAGATCGCATAAAATCACTTGTATAATTATAAAAGTTTTTAAAAGAATCTCTCATTAATATATACATAAAACTGTAGAACAAATATATTGACCATAGACATCTCTCACTATAACATAGACCCAGTACCAAGATGTCTTATCTTAGCGCCCCCTACCATGGTTATCCTGCAAATCTCTCCCTCTCTCTCTCTCTTTCTGAATAAGAACAAGAAAATAAAAATCCTAAGAAAAAGCTCTTAAAATATTTAATAATAACTTCAACTATTTCTAAATTTTATTTCCTCTGGATATAAAAAAAGTGACTAGATTAAAAAGAGGAAGTAACATGAATTGGTTCATTCCTGAACTGGAAGAGAGAGAGAGAAAGAGAGAGAGAGAGAGCTAAAGAAAACTACTAAAAATCTTATGCATAGCCTCGGACCTTGCTCTCGGAATCTCAACCAAACAATAGAGATCGGAAGGCACAAGCCCACCATCCAGCAAAAATTCATCATCAGCACTTTCGCAGGGTCAAACATCTTCACCTAGGAGGGCAACGTTTGGATGCACTGCAAGAACTGAGACCCGAACGCCGGCCTCAGCAAAAGGCATGGCCTCCCAGACGAACGCTTCAGAATAGAGAGATCTCTGCTCCCCCACTACAGAGAAAAACAACAGCAGGTGAAGAAGCTTCTCGAAGAGAAGGAATTGCCCTCCTGCTCTCTCCACCTAGCCTTTTTATAAACCAAAGGCTCATCATAAAAGAGCGTCGCTCCCCAAGCGGAGGTTTGTTTGACCACATGGACACGTGTCACTATGATGATGCTTCGTCTAGCCAAAGGTCAGTTTCTTGTCACTTCACCTCCCTGACAATGCCTCGATTGTCTGCCAGTAAAATCTTGTGTCGTTTCACCTCCCAAGAGTCACTTTCGACAGATCACGAGCCAAATCTTCTGCTGTTTTGCCTCCCAGGTGTCACTTTCGATGGATCACGAGCCAAATCTTCTGACGCTTTGCCTCCCAGGCGTTGCCTTATCACTGGTCGATATCCCACCATTTCACCTCCTGGGCATCAGTTTTTCCCCTATCTGCAGGCCTATCAAGGAGACTTTCCACCTTCCTAGAGATGTTTCCTGTACATGCGGGCCCATCATCAAAATGTCCCATCTTCCCTCCCTGCAGATTCATTTCACCTCACAAGTCCCATTTTGATAATCAACGGCTCATAAAGAAAAGCGCTCCATGCGCTCATACGTGATGCGACTATGTCACACTTTTATCCGCTGACAGCTCATCCACGGTGTTCACTAGTGAGCCCTATCCAAGCAGGACCCCTCCAAGAGAGAGCCCTTGAGAGAAAAGAAGAAGCCTGGTATGATGAGAATAATCACGAGTAAAAGTAGAAGTTTCAGGTGGACATAGTCATGAAGCTTTGGGTAAAAACTACCAAAAACCAAAATCAATTGGGCATGGTGGAAACCCATAAGGGCACCATGAGTAAAAATGACAGGCGGGCATGGGCATTTCCATGAAGCCATGAGTAAAAGCATCCTGAAAACAAGAAAACCAGGCATGGCGAAAACCCGCAAGGGCACCATGAGTAAGAATCGAAAATCAAAAGGCGAATGTGACCTCGAAGTCACGTGTAAAAATGCCTCAATAAAAGGAGTTGGCAAAAATCACGCTTGTGGCACTACTCTTACCCAGTTCAAGTGAAAACCAGAAAGGGTGCTTGGATTAAAATAAACAGGTTGATGAAACTGTTAATCAAAAGAAGAAGACCTCAGCCAATTACAAGCAAGAAAATCGCAAAGGCTCTGAGTAAAATCTAGATCAGGCCTTCACCACCGATTAGAATGGGATCAAACGCCCACTAAGGGCACCCACTAGTCGACCCCAGAGCAAAAACAAAATTCCAGCCCCAAAGCCAAAACAAAATTCTAGCCCTAGAGCCAAAACAAAATCCCAGCTCCAGAGCCAAAACAAAATCTTGGCCCCAAAGCCCAAACAAAATCCCTACCCCAGAGCCAAAATAAAAATTCCAGCCTAGAGCCAAAATAAAAATTTCGGCCCCAAAGCCAAAACAAAATTCCGGCCCTAGAGCCAAAACAAAATTCCGCCCCATAACCAAAACAAAATCCTGGCCCTAGAGCCAAAACAAAATTCTGGCCCTAGAGCCAAAAACAAAATTCCAGCCTTAGAGCCAAAATAAAATTCCGGCCCCAGAGCCAAAACAAAAATCCCAGGCCCCAGAGTCAAAACAAAAATTCCGGCCTCAGAGCCAAAGCATCCCCACCAGCTAGATTAGCGCAATGCCCACCGAAGGACCCGCTAGCTGGACCGTTAGGAGGCACCATTGACATGGAATGGTAAGCCCTAGGCAGCCTATCAGTGTGCTCTCTCAGAAAAGAAAAGGATTCCAGTAGCATTGGAAAGAAGTCCTTAAGCAAGATCCCCAATCGCTAGAGTCCACTTTGATCACCTCTTCCGAAGGAAGCTTAACATGATCTCCCCCTTAAGGATTGTGCTGATGCCGATGTTCGAGAAGAAAAAAAAATATTTGTTGAGAGGCAATAAAGACGTCTTGGATGAACTTCGATGGTCAATTTTATTCCGAATGTTGCACTTCTCGTTTCTCTCGAAGCTTGCCCGGTCGTCGGACTCCCTTTTCGGTGATCTCCTGAATTTAGAAAGACTTCAAGCAAGCACCAAAACAGACAAAATTTGGTGCAAAATGATTGTGGTAGTCTCCCCTTTAATTTGCAGTCAAAATAAAGATTGGAACACCATGGATCGCATTGCATTGATGGCCAAAGTTGATGATCTAGCCAGATTTCTATCTCTCCGAAAACGTTTGTCTCAAAAGACATCAAACTCTTCAAAATCCATAAGCGTTCGAAAAAGCTTCTAAGATCTAGCAATGGCGAAAGGCCCCTCAGAGAGGAATGGTTTCGTCATTAGCACAAAAGGTTTAAGGGGCATTTTGGTCATTATTCCTAAATTCGGGATTTTATGGTAATTTCTTTTAATTGTTATTAAGCTTAGTTTTGAGCATCCACCCATGTTCGGTGGGTCCTCTATATAAACAAGCTTAGGTCAGTTGTAAAAGGGTCGGATCATTCATTAACGAAATAGAGGCATTAAGCCTATTTCCACTTGTCTTTTGCTCCTAACCCTTGGATCTAGCGCCAAGGAGAGATAAAACTTTCAGAGAGAGAAACTACCCTTGGCCTACCCTATTCAAGCGGCTCCATTATCTCTCTCTCTTCTTTCTTTCTTCTCACTCTCTTCACTCGTTGCTTTCCCTATGCTATAACCCATGTCTGCGGAAAACGTGCGGTCCCGTCTCTTTCCCCTTGCATCTCTAGCGTAAAGGCAACAAACCTACAGCTCCACACAGCATCTCGTTATCCGACATATGCTCGACTCAATACCTTTCAGAGTCAGCCTAAGAGTTCCAACCCTCTGACCATCGCTCTAACTTCCTCTTTGTAGAGTTGAGTTGAGTTGTGAGAGATGCATATGCTCTCTCTCAGTCACTCGGAAGGAGTCTTCCTCAGCTGATAGTCAAGAGAGTTCTAACCCTTTGGTTGCCTTGATCGCCCGAGCGCATAGCGTTTGCGTGCATGGGGGATTCTTGTCACCATTTCTCCTACATTCTACTTCTTGCCAGCTAGCCTCTCGTTTGAGTGAACTTTTATAGAGGAGTATCGACGAATCCGCATTGCAGTTTTCTAGCGAAAGAGAATGGAGTGACATGTTAAAGCCTGAGGAGAGTTCGTGTCCAAATGGCAAACAGGCGGAGGGCTTCGTAAGTGTTCTAAGAAGGCGAACTGCCTAGGTGTGTCCCGAACCCCAAACGACGAGGTATGTGCCTAAAACACACCCCCATCATAAAATCTATTCCTTTGTTAATTCTTATCCGCACATAGGAGAGCACGTGTGCGCACACTCACAGACGTGCAGTGCACATGGACCCTCTGCAGTTGTTTGAGAGAGGATTTTCTCTCGCTGTACGAGTGAGGAAAAATCAGGCCCGACCAATACTTTCACCCGAAATATTATTATTTTTACTCTCTCTCTCTTTCTATCAAGCTTGAAACTATTTTTTCTTTGCTCTTTTTTGCTCTCTATCTGTCTATGTCTATATATATATATATATCTCTCTCTCTATCAAAAAGCCCTTTTGGTTTTACTGAATTAGGTTTTTTAGACAATTACAAAGAATTATCAGGTGGGAGCAGATGGTTCTCTGGGAAATGAAATTTGTTGTATGAGGAGGGAGGGGAGACCATAAGCCGCTTTGCTGGTAATCGAAATTGTAAGTAGAGGTCTTTGGAATTTTGGAGAGAAGCTACATGGAGGTCGCTCGATACAAATAATGGATGGTTATGGTCCTTTCAATGATTTACCTTTTCAGAGAGAGAGAGAGAGGAACAATGATTCTCAAAGAGAGAGAGGTGAAAAGTATGAGTGAAGAGGGAAGCTGGAAATTGAGGGGTGTGTGTGTGAGCGAGAGAGCTAGAGAGAGAGTTTTAAGGAGACATGGGTTTCTAATAGAGAGAGAGAGGGATGAAAAGTATGAGTGAAGAGAGAGAGACTGGAAACATAGAGGTCTGCGTGTGAGAGAAAGAGGGTTTTAGCGAGAGATGGTTTCAGATAGAAAGAGAGGGGTCTAGAGAGAGAGTGAGGTTTGAGAGATAGAGAGGGGGTTTTAGAGAGAGATTTGAGTGAGGAAGAGCATTTCATAGAGGGGTTTCAGAAATAAAGAGAGAGAGAGAGAGGACGTTTTAGAGAGAGACTTTCGATAAGAGGGAGGGGGTTTCATAGAGAAAGAGATTCAAGAGACATTTCAGAGATAGAGAGTTTCAGAGCGAGTAGGAGAGGGGGAGGGGGGGGGGTGCACATAGAGAGAGAGAAAGGGAGAGACATGGCCAGAGGGAGGGAGAGGGAGAGACGTGCAAACATTGGCCATGTAGCCAAAGTCTCTACCTCAATTGTATTAGTATTAATAAATAGCTTTTTTTTTGTTTTGGCGGGTTGAACTTTGGACCTATTAGATCCTAAAGAAAAAAAGAAAAAAAAGAAAAAGATCCATGCCCAGGCCCGAGACCATATTGAAAACATTTTTCAGACTAAGCCAGGCTTCACATATAATTCCCAAGCCAGGCGCGAAACTATAGATTTCGGGGCAAGCCAACAGGAGTAGCCCGAAAATGATTCGAGCTTTTCTAGGTCTTCTCGAACCTGGCCTTATAGGAGTCCTAGGGATCACAAATACTCATAGCCATCAGATGTCAAATTAGATGCCTTGAGGTGTGGTACGAAGTTTGAGAAATTTCTTTTTGAACCTTTAGTCTAGTCAATGACACAACTACCTGATTTGAAATCCAAAAGATAATAGTGATTGTTGTATTAAAAATAAATGATATGTTTGTACTTTTCCCACATGTATTTGCCGTTTGCCTATTTTCATTGGCATTTTTTGTCTTTTAATAATGAAAAGTCTTTTATGCCAACTCATGTGTCCTCTCTTGATTTTCGCAAACTTTAATCATACTTCAAATTTTTGCAATTTTGTTTTTACTTGAGATTTATGAATTTGGAGTTAAAAAATAATGGAGATGTGATTATCAAAATTGAAATGAACGACTCATAAAAAAGGTACTAGGAGCATTTTTAGATCTTGAACTTCTATATTGAAATCTAGGATTTGGATTGTGATGCTGGGAGAAATAGTAACACGAATAATGAAAATAAAATAAAGAAAAGCTTGATAGAATATACCATCTCTCAAGATCTGTAAGGGAATCTACCTAAACAACGATCTCTTCTCAAGACCAAATTTTATTCAATTCTAATTCACTGATATTTACAATGACGGGTTTTCCCCCTTAAATATACTTTAGAAAAATAATAAACAAATAAAAAAAGCCCACAATACAATAACTCTCTCTCTTTCTTCCACGTTTTCCTCTCTCCCTATTTTCTCTCTCTTCATCTTCCTATTTCTTTATCATATGAATCTCTAGGGATTCACCATAAAAATATCTTCCTAGATTGTAAGTCCTAAATAAAATTAAATTATCTTTTTGGAATTTTCATCTATATCTTTTTCCCGGAGTTGAGAAAGTTCGACTTCGAGCTTCAAGCCAATTACCATATGCTAATTAGTGAATCCCACCATGCGGCTCGGCACCTTTTTTTCAATTTCTTCAAGACTAATGTAAGGCTCTTTGCCCACAACTGTGTTCCAAGAGTAATTGTTGAATACGAGCTCGGGCTGATTATGAATATTCCTAACTAAGAATGAGTTAAGCTCTAAAGAAGCACCATATGCAATCGATGAACACTCTTGACCATGAAATTTTAGAAGATCAATTTTAATATCAAAATCTCCTAGTTGCTCTATAGGACGCGGATCTGGCCTATAAACTTATTTGTTACATATGAAATCAACACTCTAGGTTTGTCGTGGAATTACTGGTGCAAGATGGATCTAGCTGCGAAGCGCTTTCTTTACGATGAACATTGTTTTCCAACCGTTGTAACCTTTGATCCAACTGTTGTATCCTCTGTTTCATCACACGTACTTCAGTTTGAATATCCTCTAGGGATTTAGTCAAATTTTCTATAGCTTGTCCCTAGTGATCGTCCATAGCAAGAGTAGGATTAGCTTGATTAAATTTTGGTGGCATTGCAAAAACAAAAAAAACAAAAAAAAGCATCGTTAGCTCTTACTTGCTCTCTTTGGATCTTACTTCCTCTAATACCAACTGATGCAGGAAGAAAAAAATAAATAGAATAATAAAAATAAAGATAAAAACAAGAGGTGAGAGAATATACCATCTCTCAGGATCTGTAAGGGAATCCACCCCCAATGAGAGAATATCATTCATCGCCCTATTCCTTTATCATGTGAATCTCTATGGATTCATCATAAAAATCTCTTTTGAGATTGTAAGCTCATAAACATAGGACATTTTAGATAAGCCCAAGGTACCCCAAGTGTATATCCTGAAAAGTCCAACTATGCCTAACTTATCTCTTTAAAACCAGCTAAGAGAAAGCTTATCTTAACCCTTAAGAAAAATATTCACACCACACCCACCCAATTTTTAAAGAGTTACCCATTTTAAAAATAATAAATAAAATTAAATTATTTTTTTTGAATTTTCATCTACGTCAGATCGTCCATCTATCTCTAAGATAGATTTTTGAAGGGTGGATGCATGAATATGTGGGTATTCCCTGATTCCACCCTTATGAGGTTGCTATGACAAACATGTTATAACTTCTTTCTTTTTTTATCGGCAACATATGACTCATCATTAATTCATATGTAAAATACAAGATGTTCAAGCAAAGACACAAGATTACAGAAATGAAGTAACCAACAGAGAGGGAGTATGGACTCTTCATTTGGCAAGAACATCGGCATCTTCATTCGTCTTTTATAACAATGCTGGACCGTTGCAATAGAGGTTGACAAAATATCCCAAATTTGGTGAAAAATAATCCTTAATCTCCAATAAATATGGGCCTTTCTCTTACTCCAGGCAATGACATTTGCCGAGTCTCATTCGATAATCCTGCCCCCTTCCAAAGCAAATAGAAATTTCAAACCTTCTAATAAACCTTGTGCTTTCGCCTCATTTGCTGTTGTGATACCACAAGGACCCGAATAAAAAAATATAATGTGATTCAAATTATTTTTGATGAGTCCACTATAGCCAGCTGGCCTTGGATTGCCAAGTGAACTTCCATCAAAATTAAGTTTGAAGGAGTTCACTGTTGGTGGTATCCAAACGACCTCACTACGAGTGTTGGTAGTAACACCCATAATCGCCATTACCAAGGGATTGCTAATGATAAGACTTTTAAGAATAAAGCCACTATCCTTATGTGCAAGGAACCAATAAGCTGCAAGTACCCAAATATTCGATTTAATGCAAACAGATCTGTACTTATACTATCAAAGACTCTTCTATTTCTTTCCTTCCACACATTCCAAAGAAGGCTAACTCAAATAGATCTCCAAAGAATAATTCCCATCTTTGAAATATTAGGTGTGATCCATTGGTCAAGAAGAGCTATGACATTTTGGGGTAAAGGTAATGACAGATTGAGGCACTGCCAAGCCCAATCCCAAAGATATGTAACAAAAGGGCATGAGAGGAAAAGATGTTTTGAAGTTTCATCACTGTCTTTGCATAGGATGCATACATTGATGATAATAAACCCTCTTTCTCAAGTTGTTAACAGTTGCTTATTTATCTTGACACATGATCTATAAGAATAGCTGCATTTTAAGAGGCACATGCAATTTCTTAATTTTGAATAAACCAGCATCCAATTCTATCCAACGATTAGAAAAGAATAGATTGTAGGTTGACTTAACCAAAAAATATCCTGAAGGGGTAAGATCTCAAATAAAGCTATCATCCATATTTTGAGTCAAATATGTGTCATTCAATAATTCTAACAATATCTGATACTCTTCAACGAATATGTCTGTACCTTTCGTGTACCTGTAAGGAATGGACCAAACAATACCCCCACTAGCCTCCTTGGCAGATGCTAGCGGGTTTAAAGCTTTTGAAAAAACCTTAGGGAAAATGTATCTCAACGGGTCATCTCCAATCCATTTGTCAAACCAAAAGAGGGTAGATTCTCCATTCCCCACTATTTGGAATTATCGTAGATACAAAGATCTTTCATAGTTAATAACATGTGACAAACTTGTCTTGTTTCTTGGACTTTAAGGAGGCCAAAGTTCAAATCCATTCCATATTTTTCTCTCAGAACAAGAACTTAGAAAGACTCAAGTTGCGTATGGATCCTCCACCACTATTTTACTAAAAGTGTCATTCATATGTTCCAGTATCCTCATACACAATCCCCCCTCTTTCTCTACAAACTTTTTTCCAACTCACCAAATGAAATCTTTTCCTTCTTATGTCATCTCCCTACAAGAAATTTCTCATAATCCTCTCTAGTTGTTTTTCAACTTCTGTTGGCATCTTAAATAAGAACATAAAATAGACTGGGAGGTTGGATAAAGTGGATTTAATAAACGTGTATCTTCCCCCAATAGCAAGAGTTTTAGCTTTTCAAGTGTCTAATTTCTCGTCAAATCTGTCCACCATTGGATCCCAAATTGATCTTGAAGGCCTCGAATCCACTAGGGGAATTCCCAAATAAGTACAAGGTAAGGACTCAACACCACAACCTAATAAATGTGTCATTCTTGATACTACCATTTGCAGACAACTAATACCAATGAGCTTGATTTTACTCAAATTAACTTTAAGTCCAGTTGAGAGTTTAACACTTTTCAAGAAAATCTATGGGCAAGTGATTTTCGTAATCGTGGGATCACAAAATATAATGGTATCATCAACATATGTAAATGTGATACTATAAGACCATTATTACCAATATTAACACCTAATATGATCCTTTGCACTATCAATTCATTAAGCATGACACTAAAGCTCTCCGCTACTAAGGTATATAAAAATGGTGAAAGAGGGTCCCCTTATCTCAATCCTCTTGATCCTTTGAAAAATTGGTTACTTTACTATTAACAAGAATTGAAAATGGGTAGAAGACATGCAACCATCAATCCACAATCTCCACCTTGAACGAAAACCCATTTTAGCCATAATACTTTGTAGTACCCACCAATCAACCTTATCATATGCATTCTCAAAGTCTAGCTTATAAATAAGGCCCGATTTGTTATCCTTGATTCCTGAGTTGATACATTATTGTGCAACCAAAATACTATCTATAATTTGTCCATCCTTCAAGAATGCTGCTTGTGGTCCTTTAATAACCATGTGAATCACCTGGCGCAGTCTATTGACTAAAATCTTTGCGATGATTATATAAAGATTACCAATAAGACTAATAGTTTGAATATCTTTGATCTCCGCAATGACATTTTTCTTTGGAATTAAAGCAATAAAAGTGGAATTCATAGCAATATTAATTTTACCCTCCAATAAAATTCTTCCAATAATTGAACAATATCATCTTTCAAAATATCCCAAAAGGATTGAAAAAATACCATTGAGTATCCATCTGGGTCCGGAGCTTTATCTTTGCCTAGGCCAAAGGCTGCATCTTTGATTTCTTGCTCTTCAAATTTTCTCTCCAACCACTATGCTTGTTCTAACAGCAACCTAGTAAAAAGTAGTTCTTTAATAGATAGTTGAATCCCATTATCGGCCTCATAATACTTCTTGAAATGATCAACCAGGGCCCTTTCAACCTTCGACATGTTGTCACAGTCTATTCTTTCAATACGGAGGCTTTGAATTGAGTTACCCATTTTCCTTGTATTAGCAATAGCATGAAAGAATCTCATGTTTTTATCGCTCTCCTTGAGCCATTTCACACAAGATCTTTGTCTTCAATGAATTCCTACAAGTTAAGGAACTGTTTATATGTAGCCACCCATAAGCTTCTGTATCTGAATTGATATTGTATTAGAGCACCTCTCATAAACTGAACATTATCTAACTTCCCTATATAAGACTTTACTGCCCCAATTTTAGATTGCAAATCTCCCTAAACATTCATCTTCCATATAATAATCCTTTGTTTCAATAGTTATAGCTTCTTTGAAATTTGGAAACCTTTTCAACCATCAATGGTAGTATTTTTCTAGAAATCGTCAATCAGGTTGAGTAAAGATCTCTCTGATAGTCACGCCATATCAAATCTAAACGAGGATGGTCCAGACAATAAACCCTCATAATTAAGGAGAAGAGGGACATGATCAGAAGAAATATTTGGTAGGGCTTTCACACTTAATTTTGGGAAACAAGTAACAAACTCATAAGTGACAAGAAACCTGTCTAACCTTATCAAAATAAGATCTTGTAAATCATGATTAGACCAGGTAAAGTTAGCCCTAATAGAAGGATGATCAATCAATTCGTGGTGTTGTATAAAACCTTCAAACAATCTCATACAAGAAGACATAGAAGGAGAGGATGTAGATTCAATTGGCCATCTAATAATATTAAAGTCACCACAAACCAACCAAGGCACATTCAAATTTAACTGAATATTTGCTAGTTCCTCAAAAAAAGCAGATATGTCAGCAGCTCTGTTAGGCCCATATACTACAAATAAACACCAAGAAAAATTATCTAAAGGCTCTTGGAAAACAATAGAAATGTGTCTACTTGAAATAAAGTTTTATGAAGCACTCAAAACCAAAGGGTCCCAAAAGACTCAAATGCCACCAGAAGAACCAGAAGAATCTACGCCTAAAAATCCAGGGAGCTATTTCCCCATCCCAATCTGACAGTACGAAGAGTCGGGGCCTCCAATTTAGTTTCCTAGAGAAGTAAGAGATCAGGCATTTCCTTTCTGCAAAAAAAAAAAAATATCTCTTGCGTTGAGCACTATTGAGGGCCCTGACATTCCAACATAGCACTTTCATACAGACTGGTAACCATCTCTATGTTTGGTGACCCTTGAAGGACCAGCAAACATAGGCAACAAATGTTCAGAATGTGTGCGAGGACAAGCACTTACCTCATCGTGATTATAGTTAATATGACATACCAAATTGTCTAGTTCTCTTTGAAGCTTTCATTTCTTCTTTGATTTCTGAATTTTTCTCCCAACAAGCCTTTCCTCTAGTTCCTTTCTATGATCCTCCTTCAGGGTATTTGTAATGGCGTCAAGAGAGTCAACATAACGTACATTAATTTCATCCAAAACTATACCAACTTCCAAAGATTGGATCACTAAGCACATACCATTATCGACATTGTCATAGTCATCAAATCCCTCAAAATTATCTACTACATGAACTTCATCATCAGCATCATCACTCGGTGGTCTCATAGCAATCAAAGGAACTATAAGAGGTTATTCCAGCTCGTGTTCTCTGAGGCTTCGACTACTGTTATCAAGAACAACACTTTCATGATTTTTCCAAAGGTTATCAATATAGGTAGAAAGAACAGATCTTCCTTCCTTATCTTCTTCCCCACTCTCGACATTATAAAAGAGCACTGGTTTTTCAACAAACTTCCCCTTCTTTTGCATCTTTAACTGCTTGGAAGAAACCCTCCTAAATAGACTCCTCTGCTACATATTTTCTTCTTCAGATTTCCTCTCTTTACTCGCATAAGAGAAAGTGCCAGCTTGAATCTCAGAACTGGTGTTCGTTTGGGTTACTTGTAAGATGAGAGCTTCTTTTGGAAGCTGCGGAATAAGTTTGTGGGAAGGAATTAATTGGCCACTCGTCCAAACTTCCAAAGGGAAACTTTCCAAAAGTTTCAAACTGGTTATGGCAAGGAATAACATTGCTTTCCAAAACAAATGATTTTTTGCAAGGAATTTTCATAATAGATTTTTTTAGAATGTTTTCATCAAATTTAACAACCCATTTTTTAATGATACGTTTCCCTTTGTGAGATGACGTGGTAGTGTAAGAATGACCTGAATTTGCCCTCCCACAAAATTTTTGGCGATGATATCGGTTGTTGATTTTTGAAACTCCATTGTTGCTGCTTGGAATCAACCATAATGGCTTTTGAGAACCATCATCTTTATTAATATTCTATTCACCATTCAGGCTATGTTTCGCATCTTCAGAAGAGACTTCAACGAAACCTCCCTTCTGAATTCAAATCTCTTTAAATACAAGTTTAAAATCAAAGCCTCCCATCTTTAGGATACCTTCTTTAGGATGATTTATACTTTTAGTTTCTACTAGGAAAACAAAGGCATGATAGCTGGTTAAATTCCAATCAATCTTGATCAGCTGACCACATCGATTTGCTACATCTTTAAAGACTGCAGAGGACCAAGCAATGATTAGAATATTAGAAACCGCAAACTAGGACGATTTTGGTTTGATCAGGGAGGCTTTTAAGGTAAGGACCCATCTTTCTACGACCAAATCAACCCTTCGGATGCACCAAAATCTCTAATCGATTACTTTAATATCTTCCTCACAAGAACCCATAAAACAAATAAATTTACCTCTTGGAATTTAGTGACACAGGCTCCAGGTTTTAGTCCAAGTCTTATAAACCCATTTTTGGAACATCTATACTTCCAGAAATCTCTTCGTGAAAGTTACAATCATTGCTGATTGAATTTTAGTTTCTTGTTCTTTAATGATATCATCTCGAACTAAAATAGTGGGGTTCCTATGGAGATGAGAACTCGAAAGAGAACATAAAGCCGCAACATAAGAAACACTACCTTTCTCCATCTTCTTCTCAGAATGCACATTTCTTAACACTTCATCATTCTACCACCCAATTGCCACCATCACCATACCACCACTTCTTAGCCACTACTACTGTATCACCCACTTGTCATCTCTGAAGAACTCAAGCCACAAACTTTTCCTAACACTTTCCAGTTCCACACTTCGTCCTTAAATTAAAACTTTAGAAGTTCTTGCACCCAAAAAATTGCAGCATAAACCATCAATCAAGTGCAACAAAGATCCATCTTAAAAAAGACATAACAGATCACGGAATTTAGTGACAAAGCTCACAAAGAAAACAAAACCCATTGTGATCTAGCAAAATCTAGCAGTCAACCATAATAAGATCATAAATATTCCAAAACCAAGAAAGAAAACTATAAAACTCCTAAGAAAGATACATATTCACCATGAAACAAGCAAATTCAAAGATCAAATTCATCAACAATCGGAACTGAACCAGAGCACCAAATTAACCAATCCAAAGTCAGATAGAAGTTGAGTCAATCTAGGGCTTTAGAGTTAAAAAAATGATGTTTCAAAGCGCAAAAACACACTAACCTGTAAGAAGAAGGAGGCCAGAAGCTCGACCTAAAATCAACACCTTTTATTCTTTGTATTTCTCAACGCTCTGTCTCTCTCACAATTTGGATACTCAGTGACTATTCAAAGATCACATTCGTTATGAGAAATTGAAAATAGGTCATTCGCTATTCTTAGATAATTAAAATTTTGATAAAAGATAATGTTGATTTCTTATATTTTAAAATTCTTAGAAAAATGAGTCATAAATGAAATTTAAAAAGCATTTAAAATTTAGAATTTATAACTATAAAATATTTTAAAATTTTTAAATAGTATTGTAATTTATTCTGGACATTTCAAAATTCTTAAATTAAATTTGTTGATCTAATGCAATCATGAATGAATAAATAACATATATGGATACATTTTCAATGCGTATACAGTGCTCCCCTCGGAGCATACTATACATTTGCTCCCTTAGGGTAAAAGACACGGGATATTTTTTTGGATTTGAAATTTTGGAAAAAAACTAATTCAATAAATATTTATTTTTAAAATTAAAAATTGGATTTTGACTTCTATAACACTTATATCTCATCTACCAAAGCACATCCTCTAAGTCAGTTCTATCCAAAACGTGGCAGATTAACTAAGAGAAGGCCTTGCAACAAACCCAGTTTGGAAGACAACTAGAGGGATGGGATTGAGGCTCATACTTTACATGCTATAGAGTAATAGAAACCCTACCCAAGGAGAATGTGATCAAAGTCCAAGTTCAAAAGTGAAAAACAAGTCAGTTATGTGTTAAATTTATATATGTGCCACAATATTAATTTTAAATTCCTGTCCCATCCGTGGTTGTATGAAACAATCTATTATAATGATTAAAGAAGTTGAGCTTTACTACTAATGACCAATTTTTTTAGATAATGTAAAGTCTAAGCTGGGGTGATGCACCATAGGACATTCTCTATAGATTCACCAATATTAGTGTAGTAGTGGAAGTTGTTTCTTATAAAAATTGATATTTTCTAGAGCATTTTGGTTAGGTGCCTCGATCTCGCCCTTTAGGTCGGGTTGACCTGATGGCTTGGTTTCGAGTTCGAGATGGACCAGGGACTTGAGATTGCTTTCTCAGAACTACGTAAAGAAGACATGGGTATGAGTACCAACCGATGAGAGAGGAATTAGGGTCGTGAGACGGAACTTACCACATGTGGGTCCGTGACACACTGGGGTTGGCTCGTGTGGGCGTCATCTTAGATCATGTTGGAAAGCCCCATGGCCTATGGCTGGTTTGGAATTGCCTCCCTTGACTTGTTTCTCCTTTCCAGCAAATACACACACACAATTAAAAGTACAGACAAGTGGGGCATAGGTCCTCACCTTGTTACAGGGTGAAGTGAAAGTGAGAGAAGAAGTTTGACCCGGCGGCTCGACTGGTCCAATGGCAAGACTGGCGCAACAGCTGGTCTGACATGGCAGCAAGACAAGCGCGGTAACTCAGACAGGTACGATGGCAATACTGCTCGACGACAAGACTGTCCCAACCGCTAGTCGAGCACGATGGCAAAACTGATTCGGTAATTGACTAAATATGATAGCAAGACGGGCACGGTAACTCTGACCGACACGATGGCTTAATTACTCGACGTCAAAATCAACGTCGATCAATTTGGCACAAACCCTAATCTGATATGGCAGCAAGACGGGGCACGGTAACTCTGACCTGCACGATAGCTATACTGCTCAACGACAAAACTCGCACGAGCACAAGGCTCAACGTGCCCTCTGGTCAAAGAGAAAGAAAGAGACGAAAGTGAAAATAAAAGTGATGGTGAAATGAAAGTGATGAAAAATGAGATGAAGAATAAAATAGACAAATTAAAATAAAATAGGATTAGAAAAATGGAATTAAGAAAATTAAACTAAGATGAGGCGATCAAAGTAAAATAAATGAATGAAACTAGAATAAGGTATGGTGGGGTAAAGTAAATGAAACAAAAATAAAAAAAATAAAATGGAATAAAGGGAATTAAAATAAAATGAGTGAAGTGAGAAAAAAAAAATAAGGGAAGTGAATGAGATAAAATGAAATGGGTAAATAAAATAAGATAAGATGAAATGAAGTAAATTATGAAATAAAATAAGATGAAGTAGAGCGGAATAAGATATAAAGGAAGGGGTGAAAGAAGTAACATGGGATGGTTCAATGAAATAAAAGAAAAGAAAAGAAAATAAGATGGCTTCATAAAAAGGACGACACGTTAGTTGAGTGAGAGAGAGACTTGGCGTTGGGTTTTTGTTATGTTATGAACAAATACAACCTAGGAGAGAGACTCTTGAACGAAACATTGAGAGGAAACGAAATGTTGAAAAGAGGAAGAAACGAAAGAAACGAAATAGGGAAGAAAAGGTTGCTCATTCGTTGTGGGTTTTTGAGAGAGAGGGAGAGAAGAAGCAGAAGGTTGCAGCGAGAAGCTCGCGAGTGGATGAGAGGGGATGGAGGGGCTCGCGATTTGGTTGCAGGTGGCGAAGAAAAAGATGGGTGAGCTTTGGCTGCAAGTGGCGGAGATAACTCGCAAAATGGAGGGATAGGGACAGCCAGCGAGAGGTGGCGGAAGTGGCTGAGATGGGGCAGTTAGACGGCCGAAATGGGACAGCAGAGGTGGCGGAAATAGTGATGAAAGATGGAGGAGGAGAATGGAGCAGTAGAGGAAGAGCAGAGATGAGGGTGGCAGAAGTGGTGATAGTGGAGGAGGAGGCGGAAATGGCTGCGACTATAGGTGATTGCAGGTTGGAGGTTGTGGATGCTAGTCAATTGAAGAAGAGGGGCCGGCCAGGGAGGTGGACAACAGAGGAAGGGAATGGGTAATGTCATGCGGGAGTGGGAGAGATGGAGATGATGGAAGAGAGGCGGAAATTGGCTATATAGTGGTCATAGTTGAAAGGAAGGCGAACAGAGAAGGAGGTAACATGCAACTGCTGCATGGTGAGTGGGAACAAAGGTGGTGGCTGCCGGCTAGAGGAAAAGGTTGAGGGATGAAAGAAAGGCGAGGGCAGTAGGCGGCAGTGAAAGTGTGGCCGTGATATGGTGGCTGCTGGCGATAGACCTCGGTCGCGCACGGCGATGGGGGATGACATAACGCACACGGCATTGGAGAACAGGGGTTGCGCGGCATTGGGAAAAATGGTATGCGCGCGACTATCAATAAGATGGGTACACGGCGTTAAAGTAAAAGTTCGATCACGATGTTGGAGTTTGGGTTTGTTGCGTTGAAGACCATAGGTAAAACGGGTGCACATGCCATTAAATAAGATGAATGGGCGCCACGGAACGTTATATGGGATGCGCGCCACGGAACGTTAGAAGGGATGCGCGCCACCATAGGTAGAGGTTCACGCGCGGCCGACAACAGGTAAGATGGGCAGCGACGCGACCATAGGTAGAGGTTCACGAGCGGGATAGGTTATGTTCACACGCGGCATTCGGGGCAGAAAGATTTGGGGCATGGTGGTCTCACGGGACCATGTATTGTGAGAAGGAGAAAAAGACCATGAGGGTGCATAAGAAACGGGAATGCGTCGGAAGACGAGAAAAGATGAGAAGGGAATGGAAAAGGGGGACCACGAAAAAAAAAGAGGAAAAGGTGGACCCGAAGGTGCACATAGATCAAGAGGTCATACAGGGAATAAAAAGGAAAGAAAAGAAAAAATGGGTGGTCATGCCGGATCTCAAGGAGGGAGAGGGGAAGGTTGTGGTCGTGAGGGACCACATGAAGGATAAAAGGGAGAGATTGTGGTCAAGCGAGACCACAAGAGGAAAAGAGAAAAAAAGAATGACAAAAGGTGAAACACAGACGGCGATGGGATTCCGCCATCTGTGAAAGGGGAGAGAGAAAGAGCGAGAGAGAGGAGAGGAGAGGAGAGAAACAAAAGAGAGAGAAGAGATAAGCCCAGGGTTACCAACCCAAAAGTTTTTCTCTTTTCTCTCTATCTCAAGACGTGACCCAACAATGAAAAAAGATGGAAATGTTATTAAGAAAAGTAGGACCCATATAAAATAATAGTACGTGATATATATAGGGTTTTGCCCAAACATGAGTGGATTGATAAAAACTAAACCTAATTGCTGAAAATTAAGATTTAATTGAATTAAATACAATAGAAAAATAGGGTACAAAATGACTGATTTGCCCTTTCTTAACAATTGAAGAATTCCAAAACAGGCCTTGTTGCTGCCCTAGAACGTGCGCAATCTTTCATGGATGATCCGGGGTTGCTCTGGTGCCCTTTTGTCCGAAAGATGATTCTTTTCTTGTAGGGCTTGACATGACGATCGATTTGATACCAACTTCGAGCCATGGATCGTGTTTTTAAGCCATGATTATGTGACTTGAAATTTACATGAATCTTGCAAACTTCAGATCGATAGTGTGCTCGTTCCTTAATGTTTCTTCGTGATTTCTTCGCGATATTGCATTGAGCATGCCGTTACGGTCGCATGACATCAAACACAGCTCGATTAAGTGCCCAGACGAAGATTTCACAACTTTGGATTGTTGGCTGGAATCTAGAATTCTGACGCCAAAATTTGCAGTCACTTCATCGGCTTCGTGTGCAAAATCTGACTGTTCATCATGTGCGGGGTTCGAATCGGTGATAGCCATGGACCTTACGCACGCGATGCAGGTGGTTTCACATCAATCGGATTCGCGAGAGCCGTGATTTGGTTGCCCGTGCGAGGCGTGTCATTGCTTATTTTCCTGCAAATTTCTTCACAGATCGACAACTTTTCGCCTTGCTTAGGCGTGATCACGAGGCGTGCTATATATCAAAACGCTCGTCTCGACAAGACGAACACGCTCAAACATGTCTGAGAGCGATCCGACCTCGGATGAGTGAGATATGAGCATTACAAGTCACTATTCGTTACTGCCTCTTTAATGGAGTTTAGTTGCGGGGTGGCTGCACAGGAATATTGCGCGGCTCCTCCTGTTTTGATCTTTTACCCATAAGTTCTTCCTAGAGTGTCTGTGTAAGCTGAAATTTGACCCTTGAGGGTTTTCAACCATGTCGAATCTAATGGCGGTGGTCCCACGGTCGTTTGATGCTCTGAAAGTAGGGTTTCAATTATAGGGTTCTATTTTAGGGTGCTAGAGGTTGATTCGGTCGAAACTGTTTCTCTGTCTACACTACGTTAGACATGTCGGAATGCGACGAAACCTGACAGGAGACTTTATGGAGTCTTTATGAAGACTTGGTCAGTTCTGGGGCCATTCTAAGACCATCGAAATTTCCATTGTTTCTCATGCTTTATTGACCGGCTTCTCTTTTTATTCAGCATCAGGGACCCATGGTGCTGAAAAATGTCTTCAAATAGCATGCCTTGCCGAATGTTGTGCTTCTAGAGAAGCGAGAAGGATAACATTCGAAAAATTTCCTCTGGTTTTATTTCTTTTTTCTTCCTGGCCACAGGACCACGTAAACGTAGAGGAGATCCACACAATGTTGTAACTAGGATGCTCAGACATTTGAATGCAATGTACAGGTCCATCCGTGGATACTTTAGGGGGAGAAGAGACTTTGATGGATTTTGTAGAAGTTCTCACCCTCAAGAGACTATTTGTGATTCTGGCAGTTGAGGATTTTGTGTGGACCTCATTGGTCAGAATCGGGCCTATCTGGCGGCCAAGTGCTATGAGCCTTTTGTTGGCGTTGTTTGCTGCTGCACTAGGTTCGCTTTTGACAATCAAGGTACCTCTGTGGGCCCTCATCCTGCTGGGTCCAATCGGGGGCTTTTTGTTGGCCTGTCCCGAAAGTCTGGGCTTGCTGGCTAGGGATGAATTTTGGTGAGGCGGCCTCATGGCGAGGCATCACCTTGAAGTCTCTGGCAGGTTCCACCTTGTCTTTGTCAGTTTCTTGCCTTCGTGAGCATCTTTAGCATTTTGGAAGGATCTTTCGGTCATTGTCCTCACCCTCAAGGATTCTTTTTTATTTTGAGGGATCTATTGTTCATCGCCCTTATCCTCATGGACTCTTTTTTTATTTTGGTGCTTGGGAGATCTTGTGAGGCTCTCACTCTTAGGTGAGCCATCTTGTATTTTTTAGTGGATCTTGACAGCAGAGGATTTTTTGTGGATCTCGTTAGCCAAAATTGTGTCTATTTGGCAATTGGGTGCTGACTGAGGCTGTGATGTTGCGTCAACCTACTCTATTGGTCCAAGTGCCCTTTGCAGGTTTTCACCTGGACTGGGGAAGTGGTGTCGTAAAGATGGTTTTCACCAACCTCCTTTAACTTTGGGCTCTTTTACCCATGACCTTGTGGTCATGTCCATCCTTATCATCTGTTTTGCTCACGACGCCCCTTCTTGGGTTTTCACCGTGCTCGGGTTTTATTTTCACGAAACTCTTTTACTCATGGTTTCGTGACCATGCCCGTCTGTCATTTTTACTCATGGCGTTCCCTTGTTCAGGTATACACCGTGCCCGTTTTTTTTTTTGTGAAGGCGTGTTTAGGGTCATGCCTTCAAGACCTGTGCGAAGCCTTTTATCGTCATATGACAAGGGCGTGCACTATAGTTTAGGGTCATACAATTGGACTATAGTGGGGATGGATGACAGTCTGTAAAGGCCATAGAGTGAGTGTGGTGGTGTTTTTGACTCACTTTGAGGAGATGGTATGAGGCTATCTATGAAAAGTGGAAGCTATCTGAATGGAAGATGAAAAGTGGTGACCCACTAGCTTACAACAAGTATGGATGGTAGGCAGGTTCGCCATTTTGTGAGCATGGGTGAGACTCACTGAGGAATGATGAATAGTAATGATGAAGTGAATGGATTTATAGGGAAAATGATGAAGGTGGTGCGCGCACACGAACAGGTTGGTTTGGGAAGGCGTGCGTGAAGATGCACATAAAGGGTGTGTGCGCATGTGTGGATGCGTCTTTAAGGTCATGCCTCAAGGACCTGGGCAAAACAGTTTAACATCATGCGGCCAGGATGTGCACTATGGTTTAGGGTCATATAGCATGGACCCTGGTTATGTAGTTTAAAGTCATGCAACTAAGGCCATGCAGTTTAAGGTCTTGCAACTAGGACCATACAGTTTAAGGTCGTGCAACTAGACCTCTGCAACAGTTTAAGGTCATATAGTTTGGACCATGCAGTTTAAGGTCGTGCAACTAGACCTCCGCTACAGTTTAAGGTCATATAGTTTGGACCATGCAGTTAACGGTCATGCACCTAGACCACTTAGTTGGGTTGTTGACATGTAGGTAATACTCCATGGGGAATAGGTGATACTCCATGGGGAATAGGTCTGTGAATAGCAATCCGACTTCCTGAGGATAAAAAATGATTAAAACTAGCAAGAGGTTTAGATAGAGAAGCATACTTCACTGGGGATTAGGGGACAAGTATGACCCCACAAGGTGAAAGCTGGAACTCCACGGCTCATAGAAGTAACCCGATTCCTGGGGATAGGATAGCTTGGTGCACGACTGACCCAAGAGGATTGAAGGAGTAAGCATGACTTCAAGGGGATAATGAGCAATAATATGCATGTAACTCTGCTGAGAATGACACGCCGGAGCACAGTTGTAACCCCACTGGGGATTGAAGAAATAAGAATGACCCTAACTCCATTGGGGATAATGGGCCGCTATATGGATGTGACTCCTACTGGGGCTGAGGGAGGTGCGTCCATTTTACAGATTAAAGTCATGCGCATGGACTATTAGTCACGCCGTTTTAATGTCCTGCTATAGGGACGTGCGCTACAACTTTAAGGTCTTGTCGCTTGGATTATGGCTATACAGTTTAAAGTCCTGCAGCTAGGACCATGAAGTTTAAGGTCGTGCAACTAGACCTCTGCTACAGTTTAAGGTCATATAGTTTGGACCATGGTGCTAAGCCTTTTAACGTCATGCGGCCAAGACATGCACTACAGTTTAAGGTCATATAGCTGGACCATGGTTCTACAGTTTAGAGTCATGCAACGAGGATTGTGCAGTTTAAGATTATGCAACTAGACCTTCGCTATAGTTTAAGGTCATATAGTTTGGACCATGGTGCTAAGCCTTTTGACATCATGCGGTCAGGACGTGCACTATGGTTTAAGGTTATATAGCTTGGACTGTGGTTATACAGTTTAGAGTCATGCAACAAGGACTGTGTAGTTTAAAGTCGTACAACTAGACCTCGCTACAGTTTAAGGTTATATAGTTTGGACCATGCAGTCTAAGGTCATGCACCAAGATTAAGGTTGTGCAGTTTAAGGTTATATAGTTTGGACCATGCAGTCTAGGGTCATGCACCTAGATTAAGGTTGTGCAGTTTAAGGTCATGTAGCACAGACCAATGTGTGGGTCGCCATGCAAGTGAAGCTTCATGGGGATAGGTCTGTGGATAGCAATCTGACTCCCTGGGGATAAAATAGTAAAGGCTATACACAAGAAGAGAGATTTAGATGAAGATGGTGGCCCTACGAGGAGTGTCAAACAGAAGCGAACTTCACTAAGGATTAAGAGGGCAAGTGTGATTCCCTGGGGTGAAGGATGAGGCTTCATGTAACTCCACTTGGGATAACAGGCTGGAGCATAGGTGTAACCCCACTGGGGATAGTGGTAGAACACGCCCGGCAGTAACAGGGTCTAGCATAAGGGCACGAATGACAAGAAGTGGGGTCATGGGCAGTTAGGGTGTATGATGGAGGCTTAAGGGGCCTATGAATGGTGTGACTCAACTGGAAAAATGGAGGTCAGGAGGGTCTCAAGGTAATGGTGATGCGTGGAATAGGTACAATGGGTGGTGAAAGTGCCTTATCAAGTGTAGGGATATACGGTTGAGACTGCGGTATGCCTCTTTGAGATATTGCTTTGTAGAGGCAGGCGCATGCCTTGCATGCTTTGCTTTGAAGCCTCACAGGCGAAACTATGGTACACCTCGTTGTGATATGGCATTGTAGAGGTGGTCGCATGCCTTGATGGTTATATGCTCTGCTTCGAAGCCTCATAGTCGAAACTATGGTCCTCCTCTTTGATATATGGCTTTATAGAGGCTGGCACATGCTTTGACGGTCTCATGCTATGCTTCGAAGCCTCACAACTGGAATTGTAGTACACCTTTCGATACATGGCCTTATAGAGGCGGATGCATGCTTTTACATTTGCATGCTATGCTTCGAAGCCTCACAGTCAGAACTGTGGTAAACCTCTTTGATATATGGCCTTATAGAGGCGGGCGCATGCTTTTGATGGTTACATGCTATGCTTCGAAGCCACACGGTCGAAACTGTGGTACACCTCTTTAATATATGGCTTCGTAGATGTGGGCTCATGCTTTGACGGTTACATGCTATGCTTCAAAGCCTCACAGTTGGAACTGTGGTACACCTCTTTAATAAATGGCTTTGTAAAGGGCGCATGCTTTGACGGTTGCTTGCTATGCTTCGAAGCCTCACAGTCGAAATTGTGGTACACCTTTGTGATATGGCTTTGTAGAGGCAGGCACATGCTTTGAAGTGTATGCTATGATTCGAAGCCTCACAGTCGGAACTGTGGTACACTTCTTTGTGATATGGCTTTGTAAAGGCGGGCACATGCTTTGAAGTGCATGCTATGGTTTGAAGCCTCACAACTGGAACTGCGGTACACCTCTTTGATATATGGCTTTATAGAGGCGGGCGCACGCTTTGACGGTTGCATATGATGCTTTGAAGCCTCACAGCTGGAACTGTAGTACACCTCTTTAATATATGGCTTTGTAGAGGTGGACGTATGCTTTGAAGTTCATGCTCTGCTTCGAAGCCTAACAGTCGCAACAGAGGTATACCTTGATTTGGGAGGACACTTCAAAGGGGTGGTGTCTTTTCATCAGGGGCGTGTGAAAAAGGATGTAGTAGGGGATGTGTAGGAGGGTGTCATGCAGAATGCAGTGACCCCGTGGGGACATGTAGGAATGTGAAGCAGTTTATAGTTGTGCGAATGGACTATAATAGCGTCTTGCTACATGGACGTTTGACATTTTTAGTCGTGATGACCCGTAAGGGAGGATCAATACGACCATCATTTGAGAGTGAGTGTCGCGAAGGGTTTTCACCATGCCCCCTTTATTTTAACAATCTTTCCCATAGTGCCCTTACGGGTTTTCACTATGCCTGTCTTTTTTCTGTTTCACATATTTTGCCCATGGTGGCCTCTAGGGTTGCACACAATGTCCGTCATCATTTTTTTTGACATTTTTTACTCATGATGCCCTTGCAGGATGTCTTCTTCTCTCTTTTTCGCGGAAGTGTGTTTAAGGTCATGCCACCGTGACCATCAATTTGGCATGTTTTAAGGTCATTTGCTGAGACCTGAGGGCATATTTAAGTTCTTGCCTCCGAGACCGTATGTTGTGCAGTTTAACGTCGTGCCACTAGGACGTGTACTATAGTTTAGGGTCGTATAGCTTGGCTATGCTGTTTAAAGTCATATAGCTAGGACCATGTAGTTTAAAGTTGGGAACTAGACCTCTGCTACAGTTTAAGGTCGTATAGTTTGGACCATGTAGTTTAGGGTCGTGAATCTGAAATGCCGCTACAATTTAGGGTCATATAGTTTGGACCATACAGTTTAGGGTCGTGCACCTAGACTGCCACTATAGTTTAGGGTCATATAGTTTGGACCATGCAGTTTAGGGTCGTGCACCTAGACCGTTTGGGTGGTCTCCTCATTCGACGCTTTTCCAGCATCATTCTCATCGAGGGAAATTAGAGGGGGAAAAGGGCTTGCATCTTTGAGAGTGAATTCTTCAATCTCTTTTTCTTCTTTGCCCTTGAGCTGGGCTTTCAATGTCTTGGTCTCCCGACCCCATTTCCGGGCTTGACCATGATTTCCCTTCTGCATGGCCAGGTAGTGCTACCTTCGAGCAAAAGCAAAATGTTCTTTCAACCCATTGACGTGATTACCCTTGGAACTAGGTGGAATGCTACATTCATGAGTGCGTGCACAGTGCAAATATGTGCTCCGGGAGGGTGGAGGGATTAGCGGGTGTACGCCCTTTACAGAAGGACTTCGGGTGACCTGATGGTCAACCCGGGCTCGAGTAGCATGTCCGACCTTAAGAGGCCTGGTGCCGTGAGCATGTGTGTGTGATGGAATGGTCGTGTGACCATCCCTCATAGTGTGAGCAAGCATGTGCTGGGAGGGGGTACTTGGACGTTCCCCCGCGTGTGCTCGGGCAGACACAGCAACAAGGCTACCCTGAGCGATGCAGTGCATACGCAAGGGGTGTGCAGGGCCAGTCCGAAGAAGAGACGAACGCTGACGGTGTCCCGAGGTAACCTGAAGGTTGCCTCAAGGCTGTGCAAGGCCAAGTCCAAAAAGACCTGGACCCTAACAATATCTCAAGGTAACCTGAGGATTGCGCCTAGTGGTGCACTGTTCATGTGAAGGATATGCAGGGCCAAGTCCGATAAGACCCGAACCCTGACAGTGTTCCGAGGTAACCTGAGGGTTGCCCCAAGTGGTGCAATGTGCACCACTAAGAGGTACAAGTCCAAGTCCAAGAAGACCTAAACCCTGACAGTGTCCTAAGGTAACCTAAGGGTTGTCTCGAGGTGTAGCTGAAATGGATGGTCCACTAGATTTGGTGGGTGTATGTGAGGTGGTGGCTTCAGAGCCACCTCCTCTTGGCATCATGCATCCTGTTACAGGGGCTCATAGTGATAGAGAATGGGAAGAAGCCTTGCGGCGACCTATAGGAGCAACGACAGATGAATTATCAGTCGCGGGAGAGGGAGGGGCGAGCAGTGGGATCGGCACGTGAGTAGCCTATAACAGGGTGCGTGTTGTGTGTGGTGGCATATGTGCCACCAATGCAAGGTATGTCGGCAGAAGGTCTACCAATGCAAGGAGGTAGGAAGTAAGGGACTTGTTGGCCCATCCTCGCCTTTATCCAGGTGAAGACCTGGGAGCGCGACATAGGGTTGATGCTCAGAGGAAAGGTTGGGCACAAGGTTCGCAGAGCCTGTTCTCGATGAAGACTCACGAGTACGAGGATTACGAAGCCCCTGGCTCGGATGAAGGGGTTAAGTAACCTAAAAGAAAGGTGTGTGTATAGTGAGCAGGAATGAAAAGAAAGGAAGGTCAAACAAGAACGATCAAACGATGGGGTAGCGTGTTCTCAGTGGAGTCACCAAGCTGGTTAGGTGCCTCGATCTCGCCTTCGGGGTCAGGTTGACCTGATGGCTTGGTTCTGGGTTCGAAATGGACCCAGGACCTGAGATCACTTTCTCGAGAACCACGTAAAGAAGACGCGCACAGGATGTAGACACCCCTCTCGAAATTCTGGATAAGGGAACTCCTAAAAACCTTGATTCTGGTCCTAAAGGACCACATAAACCCTAATAGACCTTAGGCAACCTAGACCCAATATAATTATCCCAAAACATTCTAAAACCTATTCCAACTTGAAGAATAGCCTAGAGCTTTCCAACGGTCTAAGAATTGCCTGAATCGGACCTATGGATAAAATGATATAATAAATGACAATTTAGTCCCTGTGACACCCAATTGTCGGAGCCTCGAGCCGGGCTGAAACAGGCCCAAACGCAGACTGATGATGCAGGCGTGACATTTATGATGCAGTTAATGAGTTTTATGATGTAATAAATGTGTTTTCTTTAATTTGATAAGGCTAAACCTTTAAGGTAAATCCAAAAACAAATCTGAAAAAATTCCAAACAAATTAGGAAAAATCACCAATGGAGTTCTATAAATACCCCCTTCATAAAAAAAAATAAAAAGACCAAAAAACCACAAAGAAATCCCTTAGAAATTCTCGAAATTAAAAAAATAATCCAAAAATATCAAAAATAGGAAAAACCCTTAGAAAATTCCTAAAGATTTTTGGAAAATCCCCAAAAATCCCTAAAAGTTAGAGAAATATTAGAAGCCATATTGAACCTCTAGAGATCAAAAACCTTTAGAAAACTAAAGAAATTCTCCTCCAATCCCAAAAAAGGTTTAGGCAGACCCTACCTAAAATTCTCAGCTTTTCTCCCTGCCTTAGGAACCCTAGATCTAGGTTAAACGAACCTTAGATCTACCAATTTCAGCAAGCAAAGGCATCCAAAAAAGGAGATAGTGGTGTAAATCGAAAGAGCGACCTTATCCAAGCCCAAAACTTTGTGTTTCAGATCCCTAGAGGTAAGTATATCCTTCTTTGCTTAATTTAGTTTATTTTTCTTCTTTTAATTATCTGTTTTAATTTATTTCTTTCTGGAAATTAATTCATCATTAGATTTAATTAAATTTAGATGCGCTTTTCTATCAAAATACGGATTTGGAGCTGGCGCTGCTAGTGGACTCAGGAAAATACCGGATTTGTATAGATCTGGGATTTTTTTGAGGCTATAATTCAAGAGACCCCACTTTCTCTACCTTTTAGAAAGTAACTAAATGTTTTCTAAGATTTGAGAAGATCTCATCACAGAGATCGGCGCAGATCGGAGTGTAAACAGTTTGGTGGCCACCGTGGGGCCCCTTGAGCTTTAGATCCCTATTTTAGACTTAAAAAGCTTAATCTTTTTCTCAAATTTATTTTTTTAGAAAAAATAAAACAAAAAGTATTAAAAAAATAAAAAGAAGAAAAACAAGGTAGATTTGAAAAGATTTCTTTTTTATTAGATTCGATCTTTTCTTTCTTGATCTTATTTTTTGGCTCTCCATAAAAAATTTAGGATCTTTTTTCTCTTAATCTTTACAATCTTTTGGATCTTTTAGATCATATATTCTTTTAGATTCATCTTTTATATCAATCATTATTATAATTATTATCATTATTATTATTATTATATTATTATTATTATTATTATT
>NW_006499617.1:5637323-5664640 GCF_000471905.2 Amborella trichopoda | reverse complement strand
GATCTTCTTTTATATCCATCTTAAAAAAGAAGAAGAAAAGAGAACAATCTTTATCTCTTTTGATAAAATAATTTTTTTTTAAAAAAGAAAAAGAATAAAAGAAGATAGATCTAGGCCTTCTCTACTTTATCTGTTTAGATTAGAAGTAGATCTCATTTTTTTTTTATCTTATATTTTCTTGTTAAACCTTATTTGCATAGCTTATAGTTTTCTTGACATTAACTTCTTCTTTTTTTTTAGAAAAAAAAAATCTTTTTCTTTTTAGACGCATCTTAAACTTTTTTTTTAGATAGCTAAAAAAAAAAGGAGGCAAATATATATATATAAGATTAAAAAAAAGAAAAAAAAACAGAGTATTTTTGTTACATAATTTTCCAGTCATATCTGTAGTTCGTGATGACCCAAATAGTGAGTCTACTGCATCATCTACGCCCCCTAGGATGATTAGACCCATAGGACTTTATGGCTCAGTTCCTTGCGCCTACCCTGTCTCAAGTCGGTCCAGATTAGGCTCCAATGGGTCCATTGTCCCACACCCAAGGTTAAGCATAGCTAACACATCTGTAAGTCAATCGAGTCATGCAGTCCAGCAAGTATGTATGGCCCGAGGCACCCTCAATAGTCAAGGTATTCGACCTGGCTCTAAAGAACCAGAGTTGAACCCAACTTCATCTTCTAGGTCTAAGTTTGAGGGAGATGTTGCCATCAGGGGCACATTTCCCACAAAACTCTGGCTCTAGGGGACATTCTGCCCAATCAATAGCTAAAACCCCTCTATCTGTCAAATCTAGGGGAGATGCTGCCCAACTAAGGCCACATCGCCCAAAAGTGCATGAGTCTAAAGGAAGTCTCGCTAAACTAGCAGCTCACTCCACGTCATCATCAAAGTCTAAGAGTGGTGCTGCCCAACTAGGGGCACGCCATCCACCTCTACAAAAGTCCAAGTCTGAGGGAGGCGGTGCTGGAATTTACACTATTGGCAACACCTCAGCACCCCCAAATGCGCCTAACTCACAGGGTCAAGTAGACCCGAGTCTACCTCCTCAGGGTGAGAGTTTGATCAAATCACATCGAGATCCTCAAAAGAGCCATTCTATGGGCTCCAATAGTCAGAATCCGAGCCATCATAGTTCATCCAACAAAGGCATGCACCCTGAGATCCATCAATTTAATCAAGTACTCCCTGAGTTCTATGACACCTTTGAGAGGCTCAAGAACTTATCTGAGGTCAAAGATTTTTTGAAGTGTGCTGGCCTTGTTGAGTCACATGCCTCACCTAGGGCATCGAGTCATCAATCAGGTCAGAAGCAGAGGACCTCTTTAGCCCATGACCAACAAAGTCATGTGAGTTCCACCCCGTCGGCAAGCCGGCATCACCAATCTTCTCATCCTCCAACTCCTGTAGATCTGGCTCGACCACATGACAGTCCATCCCATAGTTAGTTTAGACCTGACCCTCTACAAGTTATGTATAGTCATCTACTCGTGCAACCTCTTCAGATCGCCCCAGTTCCATACAATTAGTCACAAGTACCCTATTTGGCTTCTATTCCAACTCAGTATCCCCTAAGTCAGCCATACCAATCGACTCCATACCCTCCTGTTGCAGTCCCAGCCTCTAGTCACCCGTACCTTGGATATCCTATACACCAGGCCCCGACTATCCATTTCCAGGCCTAGGCACCAACTTATCAGCCTCTGGCTCCTCTAGTCCAAGCTCAGGCTTACCCATACCATCCGCCAACCATCTCGCAGGCCCCTCCTATGTCTGGTCTAGTGCAGCCCATATCAGCAGCATCCCTTGCATCACAAATTATGCCATCAGCCTCGGGCAACCAGCCGACTCCTGAGTCAATTGAGCTCGCTCAGCTGAAAGGCGAATTAGCCACGTTTAAAGAGACCATGGTTAAGATTAGAATTCCAAATATACTCCATCCACGATCTTATGTCAAGGTTGTTCTCGGGGATGTCGAACTCCTTCCTCCAGGTTTTGTGTTTCCAAAGTTTGAAAACAAGTTCAGCGGGAAGGATGACCCTGATAATCACATCACCGCTTACTTGTTGACTGTTGCAGCATTAGAAGACAAACCATGCCGTCTGAAAGCCATGTTTCAATACACTCTCTTTAGACCACCTCTAATGTGGTTCCGAGAAAAAATATCCAGGTAACCTGAGCAGAATTTTGACAAATTGTTTCAACGATTCATTGAACAATATCAAGGTACCAAGCAACAACCAATGACCCTCGGGGAGTTGGTTGCGACCAAACAAAACATTGGCGAGTCGTTCCTCGACTTTGTCAAACGATTCCAAGAATCTGCATCAAAGGTCATTGATTGCGCACTTTTCGAGACCTCTCAGATGAGCATGTGCTTAGAGAATTCCCTACCATAGTACACTAATTTCTTCAGTCATGGGTTGCAACCTTTCTCATTTCAACCTATGATAGATCAATTTGCTTTATATGAAAGTTCAAAGGTCAATGCTTCCAGTGCAAAGTTTGAGAACTCGACAATGGTCATACCATCACAGACTAAAACAAGGGGCAATTATAACAACAATCACAAAAAGAATAATATTACTGCTCAGGTAGGCTAGATTGACATTGCACCAGTTCCACCCCAAGCTTAAAAGATAAATGATCAGCCCAGGGTTACCGGTAGGACCAATAACTTCAACTCAACTCCGATAATGATGCAAACACTTGATACAGGAGGCCCTTTCTAGAAGTTAACCTTCCACCACTGCGAGAACCTCTCTCCGCGATATTAACTAAGATCCTGCAAGCGGTGCTCATTATTCTTCCAGACCCTGTTCAACCAAAGTATGAGGTTAAAGATAAATCCAGATGGTGTGGATACCATATAAATCACACCCATAGCACTCAAGACTGTTATAACTTAAAGCGCATCATCCGGAACTCCTGGATAAAGGGTACTATCAACTACACTCCCACCGATGCACCGGTAGAGGCCTCTAATCAGAAGATAAGAATATTTTCTAATCCCCTCCAAAATAATGGCAAGAAAGTTAAAATTGAATCCCTCAAGGAGGCTAGTTCAGTTGTCATTACAATGATTGAAGATAAGCTACTCAAGGGTGACCTTCAAGTGCAAAACCATAAGGGTATCCAAGAAAATCTCTCAGTTTCCCCTTGGGATCATGCCATCTTCAAAAGCAAAGAAGTCGTAGTCAACAAAGATTCATGCATAAACATGATTTCAATTAACCGGGACTGCACTCCATCTCAAGACGAGAAAGCTGAAAATCCAGGAGAATCTAGACGAAGTGTCATCGTCGTGGCCAGTAAAAACCCTCAAGAGGTTGACCACCTCACGAGGAGACAAAGTCACTTCAAGCCATCTCGATTGATGGCCGACACTCTAGAAGAAAGGCTCGGGAATCTTCCCAAAGTTGATCAAAATCCTAGCATGCCCAATGAAACAACAAAGGAATAAGAAAAGGACAATGGGGCATCTCTGAACATTTGTCCATTGAAAACTATTCTAAGAGTAAGGTTATCACGAACAGACCTTGAGGTCTCAAACATCTCAATTGCAGCCTATGATGGGGCTCAAAGAGAAACCTTAGAGATCATCCCCCTCACTCTTAAGCGTGGGCCAATGGTCCAAATAGTGAGGTTTTATGTCCTTGATATTGAACCTTCCTTCAATCTACTTATTGGGAGGCCTTGGCTACATAAAAATCTTGTTGTGGCCTCCACTTTGCATCAATGCCTAAAGTTCCCAATTGCTGGAGGAGTGGTTCACGTACGTTCAGATGCAGTCAAAGCAGAAAAATAGAAACTCTCTGAAAATTTAAAAATCCTAGAGATCCCACTTCTAACATATAAAGAAAATTGTGTCATGATCCACGAAACACATGAAGTGTCTGAGAAATTGAAAAATATTTGTAGTCATTACGATTTCGGTTCATGCACGGCATGGAATATACTATTGACTCAGGGTACTGCCCCGATTCTGGTCTTGGAAAAAATGGCCAAGGTGTTGCTAAGGCAATTACTCAATCCCCTCATGCTAAAGTAGACACCAACGATCGAAGAGGGTTGGGTTGCACACTTTCTAAGATTCAATGCAAACTCAAACCTCCTCGGCATCCAAGTTTTATTCTTGGAGGAATTCAAGGTCTTGACCACCGAAAGACCGAATCTCTGCCAAAACCGAAGATCACAATTGAAATTCCTCTAGAAGAAGAGTTGTTAAAATGAAAACTTTCCCGGCTTACACTTGGAGCCCATATTGTGGCTACCACCTCCTCAGCTCCTAAGCAAACTAGGGAAATTACTGAAAATTGGAGCATTACTCCCTTATCTATTGAATCCATTAAGGGGATACAACCACACTTTTGAATCCCTGTGCCAAAAAATAGGCATCCTGTGCGAAGCCTTTCTAACACCATTACCTTTTCGATTGTAGAAAATGCAGTCAAAACCCTTGAATAACTCAGTGAAAACTTAAACGAAGTCAAGGAAGAAAATGAAAATGAAGCAAATGAGGACTCACCTGCCGAAAATAATTTCGAGGCAGATGAAGAACCTCCCACTGAGGAACTCATGTTCCAAGCTGAGAAGTTTAAGACAAGATTCAACGGTACTCCTACTGCTATTGTTGAGGAGACCTTAGACATTAATCTAGGAACTGAGAAAGATCTAAAGATCACAAAAATTGGAAGCTCTCTATCACCAGAAAAACAAAACAAGATGATCTCCCTCTTAAAATAATACATTGACATATTTTCCTGGTCCTATTCGAAGATATGCCTGGCTTAAATCCCGAATTAGTACGACACCATCTTGTACTACATGAAGGGCAACAACCATCAAATAGAAACTATGTCGACAAAAGCCTCACTTGGAGTTGAAGATAAAAGAAGAGATTGACAAACTTTTAAAGGCAAAGTTCATCTTACTTATGGACTATCCGGATTGGTTAGTCAATATTGTAGTAGTTCCTAAGAAAGATGGGAGAATCATATCGACTATAGAGACCTTAACAAAGCATGTCCTAAGGAATACTTTCCTCTTCCAAATATAGATGCCCTAGTTGACAACACTGCTGGACACCAAATGCTATCCTTCATGGACGGTTTCACTGGCTACAATCAGATCCTCATGACGAAAGAAGACCAAAAAAAGACTTCCTTCATCACACAATGGGGGACATACTGCTTTAGATGCCTTTCGTCTTAAAAATGTTGGGGCAACCTACCAGAGGGCCATGACTGCTATATTTCATGACTTGATGCATGACATTATGGAAGACTATGTGGATGACATCCTCATCAAATCCAAAACTTGGGATGCCCACCTTCCCAATTTGAAAAGAGTATTTGATCGACATCGAGAGCATAAATTAAAGTTGAATCCTCAGAAGTGTGCCTTCCGTGTTAAGTCTGACAAGCTACTTGGCTTCATTGTTAGCCAAAGAGGAATAAAAATGGACCTAATGAAAATTAAGGCTATCTCAGAAATGCCACCTCCAAAGAATATTCGAGAAATTAGTGGGTTGCAAGGTAGAATACAGGGAATCCGGAGCTTTATATCTCAATTAGCTAAGAAATGTAGCCCATTCAATCATCTGTTAAAGAAGGATACCCCGTTTATCTGGGTAGCAAAATGTGTAAAAGATTTGGAATCGAGCATAAGTTCTCTTCACCCTATTACCACTAAGGCAATGGTCAAGCAGAAGCGACCAACAAAGCTCTCCTAGAGATCATCAATCGAACCATAGTATGGTGGCAAGGATTGACATGAGAAATTACAAGCTGCCCTCTGGGCTTATAGAACCAGTGAGAAAACAGCCTCAGGGATGACTCCCTACTCACTAGTCTATGGCATGGAGGCAGTACTTCCAATCGAAGTAGAAATACCCTTTCTTATGGTACTTGCTCATAAAGAATCAGACTACAAGAAATAGGCTGAAGCTCAACTAGCCCCTCTCGAAACCCTGTATAAGAGAAGACTACGAGCAGCTGACAAAATGATATTCTATCATCACATAATTGAGCGAGCATATCGAAGGAAGGTGATTCTCCGAGAATTCAGAGTTGGGAATCTAGTTCTAAAGAAAATCTTCCATTCGACGGTGAGTCCTCACTCATTAGGAAAGTTCAAGCCTAATTAGGAATGACCATATGTCATAACCCAAACCCATTAAGGCAATTCCTACAAACTCAAGAACCTTGAAGGACAAGAACTGAATTATCCTATCAATGCTATGTACCTCAAGAAATACTACTCCTGAGAAAGAAAAAAATAATAAAAAAAAAAGGAAAAAAAATGAACTTAGTGAACCTAACAAGAGATTGAAGGATTGGGAAACTCAGAGTGACTTCGAGTCTGAAAATCAAAGCTCGATTAAAGCAGTTCAAGGAGAAAATATGCTATAAATATCCGACAACATTTGTCAATGAAGTATCAAATACCAACTAGGGGCAAGGAAAATCAAAGGATAACCAAGACTAGGACCTCCCTGCCAATTGGAAGAAGGAAGGATGATCGAGTTCTTATCTGTTTTTTGTTTTTTAGGAAGAAGTGTCAAACACCAACTTTTCTCCTCCTCGTCTGTTTCCATCTTCTTCAAAAGAAAAGGAAAAAAATAAAGTTTGCCGAGATGAAAAATCGAAATGAATCTCGAGCGTTGGAAAAAAGGCCATTGGGCTGAACACCTGAAAGGGACCTTATTGGCAGAGAGAAAATAAAAAAGACAAAAAAAAAAGACAAAAAAAAAAAGACAAAAAAAAACGAAAAAAAAAAGGAAATCCGTTGAGCTGAAAATCCGAAATGCACCCCGAGCATTGGAAAAAAAGCTACCGGGTTGAACACAGGAAAGGGACCCCGGGGGATAAAATAATAGAACTTCTCTATCTTTTTGCATCTTCTCCAAAATCTCAAGAAATTCTTCTCTTCTCAAGTTAGAATGACATCAGAAAGCAAATGAAGGCATCAGTCTAAGTGAAAACAAAAGAGGCTCGACTATCTAAACTTCAAAAGAGTGGTAGTGGAAGAACAAAATTGGAAGTCCAAGGACATTCTGAGCACTTTGAGGCATATCTCATATTTTCCAAGATACCGGTTTGCTCGGAAAACAAGAAAAAGTCTTTCTTGAATTGTGATATGAGAGCCAAGGTTGGAAGATGAGGAAGTACTTAGTGATTCCTTGTCTTGAAAGTCCCAAGTTGAGGCTCGACAAGCTCATGAAAAAAAACAAAAAAGAAAAAAAAGAAAAGAAAAGAAGAAGAGAGAGCTCCATTGTAGCATGAGCTTAAACTGTTTACTAAAACTTGTTTTCCAAAATTTCTCATCCATTTTCAAAATTTCTCTAATGTGTTTCGTGAGTTTTCAAAAACCTTAATTTCTTTGGTTAAAACGTAGCCTGATACAATGTTTCTGTTTCAAAATTCAATCTATTTTCAAAACCTTCTAAAATATTTTTAAAAAACGAAAGAGTTTCATGGAGGCTTGGATATGATGTGTCCACCACCACCAAATCCTGGATTGCCATGCTTGCAAACCCTTAGGAAAACAGAGACCAACCTATAGGTTCCCATACCAAAAAGCCTGAACTTGTGGACCCCAAGAATCATAATTAAAGGCGAACAAGAAGTTCAATTAACCAGAAATTCATCATCCCATCATTTCTTCTAAATCAAAATCTCATTATATTGAGAATCAGACCTCGAGAAAAAGGTCTAAAGTCGAAGATGACTCACTGGCAGCTTCCCAGGTGGCATTGGAGAGACTACAACAAAGAGTGTCACCGGCTCAAAGATAGCACGGTTCCTATTGACTATCACTTCGAATCCCTATTGTCGGAGACCTCTCAACCGCACTGCCTCAAAGATAGCAATGTCAGTTCGATGTCTTACGGATCAAAAGTATCCATCGGCATACCGCTTACCCAAAGGGTACTGGTCATTCAAAAGAATGATCCCTCGAAAAATGTTTTCCTTCCCACCGTGTCTCAGGTATTTATTTGTTTTCTATTCAACTGGTTCCCCAGGTGAATGCCAAAGAGCGGCAACTGTAGAAACCCATCTCGAAATTCTGGATAAGAGAACTCCTAAAATCCTAAAGGACCACACAAACCCTAATAGATTAGGCAACCTAGACCCAATATAATTATCCCAAAGCTTTTCAAAGCCTATTCCAACTTGAAGTAGAGCCCAAGAACTTCCAACAGTCCAAGAATCGCCTGAATCGGACCTACAGATAAAATGATATAATAAATGACAATTTAATCCCTGTGAGACCCAACTGTCGGGCCACGAGCCGAGCTGTAACGGGTCCGACAGGCCCAGACGAGGCCTGATGATGCAGACGCAGCATTTATGATGTAGTTAATGTATTTTATGATGCAGTAAACACGTTTTCTTTAATTAGATAATTCAAGATAAATCGAAAAAAAAATCCAACAAAGCTCCAAAAAAATTAAGAAAAATCACCAATGGAGTTCTATAAATACTCCCTTAACCCAAAAGAAAAAGACAAAAAAACCACAAAGAAAACCCTTAGAAATTCCAAAAATTAGAAAAATAACCTAAAAATACCAAAAATAGGAAAAAGCCTTAGAAATTTTTTTAAAATTTAAGAAAAGTCCAAAAAACTTAGAAAAAATTTTAAAATCCATATTCAACCTCTAGAGATCCTAAAACTTTCAGAAAACTAAGAAAATTCTCCTACAATCCCAAGAAATTCTTAGGTAGACTCTACCTAAAATTCTCAGCTTTTCCCCTGCCTTAGGAATCTAGATATAAGTCAAAAGAACCTTAAATCTACCAATTTCAGCAAGCAAAAGAATCTAAAAAAGAATATGGTGACGTAAATCGGAAGAGCGGTTTGATCCAAGCTCGAAACTCCAGGTTTCAGGTCTCTAGAGGGAAGTATATCTTTCTTTACTTAATTTAGTTTGTTTTTCTTCATTTAATTATCTGTTTTATTTTATTTTTTTGTGAAAATTAATTCATCATTAGATTTAATTAAATTTGGAAGTGTTTTTTTGTCAAAATACAGATTTGAAGCTGGCGTTGCCAGTGGTCTCAGGAAAAGACCGGATCTGTATAGATCTGAGATTTTTCTGAGCCTATAATTCAAGTGACTCCACTTTCTCTACCTTTTCAAAAAGTAACTCAACTTTTTCTAATATTTGAGCAGATCTCATCACAGAGATCGGCGCAGATTAGAGTGTAAACACAGAAGTACCAACCTATGTGAGAGGAATTAGGGTCATAATGCGGGACTTACCTCACGTGGGTCCGTGACACACTCGGGCTGGCTCGTGTGGGCACCCTCTTAGATCACTTTGGAAAGCCCCCAAGCCTATGGCCAGTTTGAAATCACCACTATTGACCTATTTCTCCTTTTCTGCAAACACACACACACAATTAAAAGTGCAAACAATTGGGGCATAGGTCCCCACCTTGTTACTGGGTGAAGTTAAAGTGAGAGAAGAAGTTTGACCGAGCGGCTCGACTGGCCCAGTGGCAAGGCTGGCGCGACGGTTGGTCTGACGTGGCAGCAAGACGGGCACGGTAACTCATACCGACGCGATGGCAATACTGCTCGACGACAAGACTATCCCGACAATTAGTCGGGCACGATGACAAAACTGATTCGATAACTGACTTAACGTGGTAGCAAGACGGGCATGGTAACTCTGACCAGCACGACGATGTAACTACTCGACATCAAAATCAATGCCGATCAATTTGGCACAAAAGCTAATCTGATGTGGCAGCAAGACGGGCACGATAACTCTGACCTGCACGACAGCTATACTGCTCGATGACAAAACTCGGCTAGAGGAAAAGGTTGAGGGACGAAAGAGAGGCGAGGGTAGTTGGCGGCAGTGAAAGTGAGGCCGTGAGATGGTGGCTGCTGGCGATAGACCTCAGTCGTGCATGGCGATGGGTGAGGACAGATCGCACACGGCGTTGGGCAAGACGAGTTGGGAAGATGGGACGCGAACGATGATAGATAAGGTGGGTGGACATAACGATAAGTAAGAGTTCACCAACGGTGTTAAGGTTTGTTACACGCACAGCGGTAAGTAAGATTGGTGCCGACCACAATAGGTAAGATGGGATGCGGGCATTAGGGGAAGAAGGATTTGGGGCATGGTGGTCTCCCGGGATCATGTATTGTGAGAAGGAGAAAAAAACCACAAGGGTGCATCGAGAAGGGGAATGTGAGGGAAGATGAGCAAAGAAGAGAAAAGGGAATGGCAACAAGGGACCACCAAAAAAAGAAAGAAAGAAAAAGTGGATCCGAGGGTGCACAGAGATCAGGTGGTCATACAAAGAATAAAAGGTCAAAAAAAGAGAGAAAATAGGTGGTTATGCTGGATTACGAGGAGGGAGAGGGGAAGGTTGTGGTGATGAGGGACCACAGGGAGGATAGAAGAGTGAGATCGTGGTCAAGCGAAACCACAAGAGAAAAAGAGAAAAAAGTGAATAAGAAAAAGTGAAACACAGACATCGATGGGGCTCTGCCATATGTGAAAGGGGAAAGAGAAAGAGAGGGAGGAGAGAAGAGAGAGAAGAGATAAGCCCAGAGGTACCAACCCAAATTTTTCTCTCTCCTTCCTCTCTCTCTCAAAACGTGACCCAACAATAAAAAAAGATGAAATTTTTTTAAGCAAAGTAGGCATGTACAATGATAGGATGTGATATATATAGAGTTTTGCCCAAACATGGGTAGATTGATAAAATTAAACCTAATTGATGAAAATTTAGAATTAATTGAATTAAATAAAATAAGAAAATAGAGTGCAAAATGACTTATTTGCCCCTTCCTAATGATTGACAAAATTTCAGAATAGTCCCTACTGCTGCCCTAGAACGTGCGTGATCTTTCATGGATGATCTGGGGTTGCTCTGATGCTCGTTTGTCCAAACGATGATTGTTTTCTTGTAGAGCTCGGCATGACGATCGATTTGATACCAACTTCGAGCCATGGATCGTGTTTTAAGCCTCGAGCATGTGACTTGAAATTTGGCTGAATCTTGTAAAATTCAGATCGATAGTGTGCTCATTCCTTAATGTTTCTTCATGATTTCTTCGTTATATTGCACTGAGCATGGAGTCACGGTCACGTGGCAACAAACATTGCTCGATTTCATGTTCAGAAGAATATTTTGCAACTTTGGAGTTTTGGTTGGAATCTAGAATTTCGGCACCGGAATTTACAGTCACTTCATCAGCTTCGTGTGCAGAATCCGACCGGTCATCATGCGTGGGGTTTGGACCAGTGATAGTCATGGACCTTATGCACGAGATGCAGGTAGTTTCACATCAATCGGGTTCGTGAGCACTATGATTTGGTTGCTCGAGCGAGGTATGTCACTGCTGATTTTCTTGCAACTTTCTTCACGGATCGACAACTTCTCTTTAGCTTTTGTCCTTGCTCAAGCATCGTCACGGGGCGTGCCACATATCAAAACGTTCGTCTCGACAAGATGAACACGAACGAGTGAGATATGAGTGTTGAAAGTCACTATTCGTGACTGCCCCTTTAATGGAGTTTAGTTGCAGGGTGGCCGCACAAGAATAGTGTACGGCTCCTCTTGTTTTGATCTTTTACTCATAACTTCTTCTTGGAGTATCCGTTTAAATTGAAATTTAACTCCTGAGGTTTTTCAACCATGCCGGATCTAATGACGTTGGTCCCACGACTGTTTGATGCTCCGAAAGTAGGGTTCCAGTTATAGGGGTCTGTTTCAGGGTGTAAGAGGTTGATTCGGCCTAAACTGTTTCGCAATCTGCACTACCTTAGACATGTCGGAATGCAACGAAACCTGGAAGGGGACTTTTGGGAGTCTTTATGATGATATTTGCTAGTTCTAGGGCCACTATGAGACTGTTAAAATTTTCACAGTTTGTCAAGCTTTATTGATCTGCTTCTCCTTTTATCCCGCATCGAGGACCCATGGTGCTAAAAAATGCTTTCAAACACACTCATGTAAGGACCCAGACTTTTTTCGGCATGTGTTGGTGCGCTGGTGAGTCATCAGCACGGTTGACCTGGTGAGAGACACTGCCGAGCGCATTGCTGCCGGGCACGACACCGCCGAGTTGCGCACGACACCGCCAAGCGTGTTGCTGCCATACGTGACACCGCCGAGTGTGTTTCTGTTGAGCGCGACCTTCCAGAGAAACGCTTTCTCTCTCTCATGATTTCTTGCATGCCTACTGTGTGCCACGTGGCAGTTGCATGCCCCTTTGGGTGCCACTTGTTTTTTGCTTGTTGCCGCCCCCTCTCTTTGCGTATTTAAACCCCCATTTTCACCTCACTCCCAGTGTTTTCTATCTCGCTCTCACTCACGTCCACCCTCCTTAGCCTTAAGGACTTGAGACCCTTAACCCATCTATGGAGCTTGGTCACTTGGAGTGCAATTGGACTCCTTTTAAGTACTGTAAGTGGATCTAAGATCCCATGTTTCATGCGTTGTTTGATGCATGTTCAACTTGTTTGATTTAAAATATGAAGTTTGACAAGGGATATGGATGATGCTTCTACAAATTGGCTAAGTATGCACTCTGTTTTTTCAGGATTTTTACTCTCTTTTGAGTAATTGTTTGAGTACTGAAATTATCTCTAATAATTATGAAATTTTGTGGAGAAGTACTTATTTGAGTCTATTTTAAGAGGAAAAAGATCCCATATCAATATCTCTTTTGATGTGAAAGTTATGAGCCATTTCTAGAACATGCCAGACTTGTGAAAAGAAATTCCAGAAACTATACATGTTTTGTATTGAATAGTTCACTAACCAAATAATATCCGAATGAGCTCAAAATACTTTTTAATGAAAGATGAGTGAATCTAATTTGATTATGGTTCTAGAATCAAAATGAAATTCCATGTGGTTTGGAAATCATGCCCATGTTTCTATAAATATGTCACTGTAGTGATGACAAGAAATTTTCAAGAAAGTTTATATATTTTTGTATTGAATAGTTTACTGACCAAATCATGTCCAAATGAGCTCAAACCACTTTTGAATGAAAGATAAATAATATAATATAATTGTGGTTTTGGAATCAAAACGTAATTCTCTGTGGTTTTGAAATTATGCCCATGTTTCTATGAAGATATCACTGTAGTGATGGCAGGAAATATTCCAGAAACTTTTCATGTTCTTGTATTTAATAGTTTACTGACCAAATCATGTCCGAATGAGATCAAACTACTATTTAATGAAATATGAGTGAGTCTAATTTAATTATAGATTTGGAATTATGACTCTTTTTCTATGCAGATGTCATTGTAGTAATAACAGGAAAATTTCAAGAAACTTTACATGTTTTTGTATTGAATAGTTCACTAAACAAACTATGTCGGAATAAGTTCAAACCATTTTTGCATGAAGGATAAACAAGTCTACTTTAAAAATGGATTCCTTATCATACTTAAATTCTTTGTGGTTTGGAATTTATGCCCTTAAAGGTGGTTTGTGTTCACTTCTCAAACAAGAAAAATAATTCGAAAATGCTTTTAGTTAGCCTTATGATTTGTGTTCTGCCTTGATCATACATGTGCGCATTAAAATATGCTCTGTGGTGGTAAGAATACCTGATAATGAGATGGGCTTTGTTACGATATAAAAGCATGTTGCAAGGTATGCCCTGTTATGATATGTGCACATGACTATGACACACGTTCTGTAGTGATATGTGATTTTGTCTGCATGCCTTGAGCGTATTGCATGGATGAAATGTACTCTGATAAGATTGTGCTCTGATGATATTATGCTCCGATAAGAATGTATTTTGATATGTGGCACTACGCAATGGGTCTTCCATTGGTAGTGTGATGTGATCTGATATGAAAGTTGTGCCGACAGTTGAGATATTTCCCTAACTCCCTATGATAGGATGGGACATAAGATGATTATGTATGTGTTGAGATGCGTCGTACCTCGTCAAATTTCCAGTATGAGGCACTATCTATTGGGACCCCTTTGATAATGTAACGCACTCTCTCCAAAAGGGCACATGAGATGATTGTGTCTTGTAAGGTCAGTACCTATCAAAAGCCCCAAAGTGCACTGGGACTGTGTGTGCATGTGAGGGCATTACGAAGTGAGTCACCCATATTTCATTGCCTTCCCTGCTGAGTGATGGTAGAAGTCCTAAACAATAATTGGCTTGGTCTGATGAATGAGGCTTCTACTACAGTAATATGTGATTTAGGGAGTGGGTTGGTTACTGCTTGTTAATGTTTTTTATACTTGTTATGGTTGTCAATTTATAGTTATGATGTTTTGTGATGGTGCGCGTGATGGAAAGATTTGGTAAATTTCTAATTCATATCATATATGCAATGTGGTTGCTTATCCTTCAAAGAATCATTCACGACACATTATTAGATATAATTATGACACTTGGCATTTGGTTCTACTTACTAGACTTTATAGATCATTCCTTTATCTTCTATCCTTGTAGAGGGATAGCCACAGGTTGAGGACAGGTGGTACAGAGATCGCGGTTAGTGTTTGCAGCTTCGGGGTTTCGTTGATGTTGTGGTTTTCTATTGTATGTTTTGGTTGGCTATGGCCATATAGTTCTTGTGTATTTATGTATTTTAGAATTCATGTAAATATTTTTGGGCCTTGAAGCCTTGGACGTATCTGTAATACTTTTAAATCTCTTTTGTATATATGCAGTCTGGAACTTGGCTGTCCAGTTTTAACTTGCGATTGTCTTTGGAGCTTTTTTTTCCTTTCGTGGTTTGCTTTGATTCCGTCTTTCTAAAGTATTAGGCCACTTCCACATGAGTGGCATTCACTACCCTTTGATCATGTTCTCGCACCGTGCTGCCCTCCAGTAAGTACGGAAGAGTGTAAGGGGGCGGGGTCGTGATAGATATGTATCAGGGTAGCCATGATAGGATTCTTGGCCTAGAGAGTCTTAGAAGTGTCCTTAGAGTGGTTTTCGGCTAGGCTAGTAACTAGGTGTTCCTATTTTAGGTCAAGATGACACTAACTGGTGCCAACAATGCGAGTTCTAGTAATGAGAACACTGAGGCCCTCGGAGAATTCTTCAAGACACTTGGTGCCATGACTCAGGATATGAAAGATTATATACCAACCCTAACTACTCCTGCCCTATATCAAGCAGATAGTGGTCTAATTGAGAGATTTAGGAGACTAGCACATCTAGCATTCTCGGGGTAGGGGGGAGTAGAAAAAGCTGAAAGATGGAAGAGGCAAGTAGAGAAGTTATTCAATGTTTTGCACTGTTTGGATGAACAGAAAGTCTGACTGTGAATCTTTATGCTAGACGGGGAAGCCGAACATTGGTGGAGTTCGGCGAAATAGTGCTAGAGGGAGACAGGGACTGAGGCCACCTCAAAAAACCTCCTAGTGGCATTTGATGAGAAATATTTCCCTAATTCTATCCGGGAGAAGAAAGAAGTCGAGTTTATTGAGCTGCAACAAGGGAGACTAACGGTAGAACAATATGCAACCAAGTTCGTAGAACTCTAATATGCGCCCCAAATCATCAATACCGAGGCGTGTAACACAAGCAAGTTTGAAAGGGGCCTTCTACCAGATATAAGAGGGAGGGTAATATCAGTCAACCTTAAGATGTTTTCCCCATTAGCGAACCTCGCTATAAAGATCGAGAGGGATTGTGAGGAGTTCTGGCTAAGGAAAGAAGGGAGAGTAAGGTCTGCATCGTTTAGAAGCTTTGAAAGGAAGACTCGGCCTCCTCCTAGAAGAGACTTTAGGGGAAGGACAAACCAGGGCAGCGTGAAAACTCAAAAGACCCTTCCGAGTGATGTAAGGCAGAACGGACACTCGACCTGCTCTTATTGTGGGTTGAACAATCATTCTGCGGCAGAGTGCTACAAGAAATCGAAAACGTGTCTTAGATGTGGAAAGCCTGACCACTGGATCAAGGACTACCCTATGGTAAAGCCGGAGAACCGACCAAAGACTCAAGGTCAGGTATTTGCACTCACAAAGCAGGAAGTTAAGGCATCTACCTCAATGATCAGAGGTACGCTCCTTGTTTGTGGTAGAGAAGCTAAAATCTTGATTGACCCTGGTTTCTTTCATTCTTTTGTTGCACCTCATTTTGCATGTCATCTAAATATTGAACCTTCACTTCTTGACTATACTTTAGTAGTGTGCACACCTGTGGGGGATTCTGTGGAAACTGATAGGGTATTCAAACAGTATGGAGTTTTGCTAGAGAGGTATGACCTACCCATAAATTTAATACTTTTAGATATTCAGAATTTTGATGTTATTCTGGGCATGGACTGGTTGTCCACACACCGTGCTACTGTTAACTGTTATGATAAAACTGTGACTTTTAGACGTCCTAACCTACCTGAGCTGCACTTTGTTGGTATCTTGGATGCTCCCCCTCTGCATTTTATTTCTACCCTTCGAGCTTCCCGTCTTCTGGCTAAAAGGTGTGTCTGGTACTTAGCTTATGTGGTAGAGAATCGGGATGTCTAGTCTAAGTTAAAGGAGATTCCAATAGTAAGAGAATACCCAGAAGTTTTTCCTAAGGAATTTTCATCCTTACCTCCAGTAAGGGAGATAGAGTTTGAGATAGATGTGGTCCCTTACACTGCTTCTATCGCTAAAGCCCCTTATAGAATGGCCCCAGTAGAATTGAAGGAGCTGAAAGAGCAATTGCAAGAGTTGTTGGAAAATGGATTCATTCGACCCAGTGTGCAGCCTTAGGGTGCGTCGGTTCTATTTATGAAGAAAAAGGATAGGTCCATGGGACTTTGCATAGACTATAGACAGTTGAATCAGATAACAGTAAAGAATAAGTATCCTCTGCCTAGGATTGATGATCTCTTTAATCAGCTTCAAGGGGCCCAAATGTTCTCTAAGATCAATCTCCGGTCGGGGTATCATCAACTGCGTGTCAAGGAGGGGGATGTTCCCAATATCGCATTTAGAACCCAATATGGCCACTACGAGTTTCTAGTAATGTCATTCGGATTGACTAATGCATCAGATGTTTCATGAACCTGATGAACATAATTTTTAGACCCCTTTTGGACAATTTTGTTGTTGTTTTTATTGATGACTTGTTGGTGTATTCGAAGAGCCTAGAGGAGCATGAGCAGCACCTAAGAGTAGTCCTTCAGGCTTTAAGGTAAGAAAAGTTGTATGACAAGTTAAACAAGAGTGAGTTCTAGCTTCCTAGTGTGGCCTTCCTTGGGCACATTGTTTCTACGGATGGGGTCATGGTGGACCTTTCTAATATTGAGGCCATGATCTAGTGGGGAAAACCAACAAGCGTGATGGAGGTCCGTAGTTTTCTGGGGCTAGTAGGTTATTACAGGAGCTTTGTAGAAGGATTTTCAAAGATATTGCTTCCTCTGACTAGCCTAACCTAGAAGAATGTGAGATTTGTGTGGTCAGATGATTGTGAGAAAAGTTTTTAGGAACTAAAGTAGAGGCTGACCACCACTTACCTGAGGGAAATGAGGACTTTACAGTTTACACTGATACCTCTCATAAAGGGCTCGGATGTGCACTTATGCAGAGAGGGAAGGTCATTGCATATGCCTCCAGGCAGTTAAAGCTGTATAAGCAGAATTATCCAACCTATGATTTGGAGCTTGCGGCTGTAGTATTCGCCTTGAAAATTTGGAGACATTATCTTTATGGAGCCCAATTTAAGGTGTTTACAGATCATAAGAGCCTCAAGTACCTGTTTTCCTAAAAGGAGTTGAACATGAGGCAAAGGAGATCGATGAACCTATTAAACGATTATGATTGTATCATCCAATATCACCCGAGAAAAACCAATGTAGTAGTCGATGCTCTGAGCAGGAAACTCGTGATATCAGTGGCTCATGTGATGGTCCAAGAAATGAAATTTGTTAGAGGATGTAGTGGGATGGCATCTAGCTGCGCCCCGAGGTAGTGGGGTAAGTATGACAGCTTACATAAGCGTAGAACCCTAGCTTTTTCAACAGATCCGACTGGCACAAAAAAAGGATCCCCACCTTGTGAAGATTTAGGAAGAGATGAAACTGGGAAAGAGGGACGATTTCTCTATGAGAAGTGATGACTTGTTGAGATTCAGAGATTAGGTTTGTATCCCGAATGATGAGGGTGTGAAGAGAGCTATCCTGGAGGAAGCTCACCGCTCTCGTTATGCTATACATCTCGGGAGTACAAAGATGTATCAGGACCTGAAAAAAACTTTCTGGTAGAATGACATGAAAAGGGAAGTAGCATTGTTTGTTTCTAAGTGCTTGACATGTCAGCAGGTGAAAGCTAAGCATCAAAAACCCGTTGGGTTGTTGCAGCCCTTATTTGTGCCAGAATGGAAATGGGAGCACATTGCTATGGACTTTGTCTCTGGTTTGCCTAGAACGAGTTCTAGACATGATATTGTTTGGGTCATCGTGGACCAACTGGCCAAAGTTGCCCACTTCTTGCCAGTCCGCACGACCACACATTAGATAAACTGGCCTAGTTATACATCAAGGAGAGAGTGAGATTACATGGAATACCTGTCAACATCGTGTCCGACAAGGACACTAGATTTACCTCTAGATTTTGGGCTAGTCTGCAGTCAGCCTTGGGGACGAGACTTATTTTTAACACTGCCTTCCACCCCAGGCTGATGGACTATGAGAGAGAACCATTCAAACCTTAGAAGACATGTTAAGGGCTTGTGTCTTTGATTTTAAGGGAAGCTGGGATGATCATCTACCCTTGATTGAATTTTCTTACAACAACAACTTCCAAGCTAGCATTCAGATGATGCCTTTTGAGGCCCTATATGGAAGAAAATATAAGTCACCCATTTGTTGGGACGAGATTGGTGAAAGAAGACACTTAGGTTCAAAAATTCTCCAAGTGACCTCAGTATAGATTGCGTTGATTTGACAAAGGCTCATGACATCTCAGAGTCAACAAAAGAGTTACACCGATAGCCGGAGGAGAAACCTTGAGTTTGAGGTAGGTGATTGGGTTTTCTTAAAGGTGTCGCCAACTAAGGGCGTTATGAGATTCGGCAAGAAAGCGAAGTTGAGCCCGCGATATATTGGGCCTTTTGAGATTCTGGGAAAAGCCGAAGGCATGGCATAGCGACTTGCCCTATCACCCGAGTTGGCGAATATCCATGATGTCTTTCATATATCTTTGTTAAGGAAGTACCAGCCCGACCCATCCCATGTTCTGAGTTATAAATGGGTTCCTATCAAAGAGGACCTAACCTTCATCGAGCAGCCAATTGAGATACTAGATAGAAGCATACATGTATTATATAATAAGGAGATCCCTCTGGTCCATGTTTTGTGGCAATACCATTCTCGGAAAGAGTCGAGCTGGGAATGGGAAGATGAGATCGGGGATAAGTACCCCCATTTGTTTGCTCAGCAGAGGTATGATTTTGGGGGAAAAATCCTTTTTTAGGGGGGATGATGTAAGAACCCAGACTTTTTCTGGCATGTGTTGGTGCACAGGCGAGTCGTCAGCATAAGTGACCTGGTGAGCGACACTGTCGAGCGCGACACCGCCGAGCACATTGCTGTCATGCGCAACACCGTCGAGCGTGTTGCTGTTGCGCGAGACAGTCCAGGGAAACTATTTCTCTCTCTCATGATTTCTTGCATGCCTACTACATGCCACGTGGCACTTACATGCCCCCTTGGGTGTCACTTATTTGTTGCTTGCTGCCACTCCCTCTCTTTTCCTATTTAAACCCCCATTTTCACCTCACTCCTAGTGTTTGCTCTCTCTCTCTCACTCACGCCCACCCTCCTTAGTCTTAAGGACTTGAGATCCTTAACCCATCCTTGGAGCTTGGCCATTTGGAGTGCAATTGGAGTCCTTCTAAGTACTGTAACTGGATCTAAGATCCCATGTTTCATGCCTTTTATGATGCATGTTCAACTTGTTTGATTTAAAATATAAAGTTTGAGTCGGCATATGGAAGATGCTTTTAGAAATTGGCTAAGTATGTACTTTGTTTTTCCAGGATTTTTACTCTCCTTTGAGCAATTGTTTGAGCACTAAAATTGTCTCTGTTGATTATGAAATTTGTGGGGATTGAAAAGGGGAAAGACCCCATATCAATATCTCTTTTGATTGGAAAGTTATGAGCCATTTGCTTGAACATGCCAGAATTGTGAAAAGAAATTCCATAAACTTTCTATGTTTTTGTATTGAATAGTTCACTGACCAAATGATGTCTGAATGAGCTCAAACTACTTTTTAATGAAATATGAGTGAGTTTACTGTTTTGAAATCAAAACGAAATTCCTTGTGGTTTGAAAATTATGACCCTTTTGCTATAAAATGTCACTACAGTGATGATAAGAAAGTTTCCAGAAACTTTACATGTTTTTGTGTTGAATAGTTTACTGACCAAATCATATCTGAATGAGTTCAAAATAATTTTGAATGAAATATGAGTGAGTCTATTTTAATTATGTTATTGGAATCAAAACAAAATTCCCTATGGTTTGGAAATTATAGCCCTTTTTCTATTAAGATGTCACTGTAGTAATGATAGGAAATTTTTTAGAAACTTTACATGTCTTGTATTGAATAGTTTACTGACCGAATCATGTCCGAATGAGCTCAAACACTTTTTAATGAAATATGAGTGAGTTTATTTTAATTATGGTTTTGAAATCAAAACGAAATTCCATGTGGTTTGGAAATTATGCCTCTTTATCTATGAAGATGTCACTGTAGTGATGACATGAAATTTTCCAAAAACTTTACATGTTTTTATATTGAATAATTCACTGACAAAACTATGTTAGAATGAGTTCAAAACCACTTTTACATGAAGGGTGAATAAGTCTCCTTTAAGAATGGCTTTTGGATCATATTGAAATTCTCTGTGCTTTGAAATTTATGCTCTTAAAGGTGGATTGTGTTCACTTCTCAAACCATCAAATTAATTTGAAAATGCTTTTAGTGAGCCTTATGATTTGTGCTCTACCTTGGTCATACATGTGCGCATTAAAATATGCTTAGTTGTGGTAAGAATGCCTGATAATGAGATGGGCTTTGTTATGATATAAAAGCATGTTGAAAGGTATGTGCACATGACTATGACACACGTTCAGTAGCGATATATAATTTTGTCGGCATGCCTTGAGTGTATTGTGTGGCCGAAATGTACTCTGATAAGATTGTGCTCTGATAAGACTATGCTCCAATAAGAATGTGTTCTGATATGTGGCACTACGCAACGGGTCATCCGTTGGTAGTGTGATGTGAACTGATGAGAAAATTGTACCGATACTTGAGATATTTACCTAACTTCCTATGATAGGATGGGAGCTAGGATGATTATGTGTGTATTGGGATGGGTCGTACCCCCCCAAATTTCTATATGAGGCACTATCCATTGGGACCTCTTTGGTAGTGTAATTCGCTCTCGCCAGAAGGGCATATGAGAGGGTCGTGTCTTGCAAGGCCAGTGCCAATCAAAAGCCCCAAAGCGCGCTGGGACTGTGTGTGTGCGTGTGAGGGCATTACGAAGTGGGTCATCCATTTGTCATTGCCTTCCCTCCCGAGTGATGGTAGAACTCCTAAACAATATGATTGGCTTAGCCTGATGAATGTTGCTTCTACTACGGGAGTAGGTGATTTAGGGAGTGGGTTGGTTACCACCTGTTAATGTGGTTTATACTTGTTAGTCTTGTTGATTTATAATTATGATGTTTTGTGATGGTGCGCGTGATGGAAAGATTTGATAAATTGTTAATTTATATCATATCTGCATTGTAATTGCTTATCCTTAAAAGGAATCATTCACGACACATTGTTAGATATAATTGTGACACTTGACATCTAGATCTACCTACTGGGCTTTATAGCTCATTACTTTATTGTCCATCCTTGTAGAGCGATAGCCACAGGTCAAGGATGGGCGGTACGGGGTTCGCGGCTGGTGTTTGGAGCTCTTGGCTTTCGTTGAAGTTGTGGTTTTCTATTGTATGTTTTGGTTGGCTATGGCCATATAGTTCTTGTGTATTTGTGTATTTTGGAAGTCATGTAAATTTTTTTGGGCCTTGAAGCTTTGGTCATATCGGTAATACTTTTGAATCTCTTTTGTATATATACTTGGTTGTCCAATTTTAACTTGCGTTTGTGTTTGGAGCTTTTTTTTTCTTTCGTGGTTTGCTTCGATTTCGTTTTTCTAAAGCGTTAGGCCACTTCCACCTAAGTGGCATTTGCTACCTTTCAATCACGGTCCCATACCCTGCTGCTCTCCGGCAAGTACGAAAGGGAGCAACGGGGCGGTGTGGTGACATCACTCATAAAAACCATGATGGATGCAAGGCTTTTAACACTCAAGCCTTTAAGAAAACTACAACTTTTTAAAATAAAATATGTAGTAAGTAATGTTGGATATGGTGATATCCAAAATCAACCACATAAGAAAATCCATACTATGTGAAATTGGGATTGAGATTGATATTGATAGGTTTACCTAAAGAAAATATAATTCGAAAAAGATTAGGACTCTTGGTTTTTAAGATATATGTAACACCTATGGGATATTTTCTATTTAGTGAGGATTCTTATTTTATATATATATATATATATATATAAATAAGAGAGGAAAAATATATTTGCCTTAGTTGGGTCACTATATGGGTAAGGAGGCTTCCTCTAAAGAGAGAGGGACATGAGCCTCCTGTGCATGAGAGGCAAGGCCTCCCCTCAGAGAGAAAAGAACTTATTATGGAGAGAAATACTAAGATATGCATAATGTAGATTGAGAGGTTGGTTTCTTGTAGAGAAGAGGTTTTTACAAAAATTTGGACAGTTCTCCTTTTAGGGAGACAAATACTCAGTTGATCTCAAGGGTTCTCTTCTTGGACATTGGTTTACCTGTGGAATAGAGATAGGTATCTTCTTGGACAATGGTTTAGCTGTAGAATAGAGATGAGAGATCAGCGGGTGGTGCAAGTTAGGAGAGCGAGTCTAACAGGGTTTGATTGATTGGGTCTTATCGAGAGTTAAAGCGGTAATTCTATATCCAAAAATCTTTGATATAATTTTCATTGGTATAGTGGATTTCAATTTGTCATGCCTGTAGATGTAGGCCTTTTGGGGTGAACCACATAAATCTTTGCTTTTTTGTAGCGTATGTGTTTTATGCTTTATTTCTCATATCATGGGTCGTACTCTCACCTATTTTGTTTATAACTAGATAAATACACATTCCTAGTGCACTTTTTGAGATTCCTATTTCTGCATTTAAGATGACTCTTAAATCCCAACAAATGGTATCAGAGCGCATTGTTTAGTACAAGGTTAATGTTTGTGCATTCAAATCAAGAAGAGTACTTTACCAAGTATACAGATGTTTTATTTGAGTTGGAGAAATATTATGGCAAGTACAATCTTTTTCGACAAAAATGAATGAAGGAATTTATTTGGTAAAAAGTAAAAATTCATAACGTTATCCAATTGATGTTGTCATGGTTAGCAGGTGATTTTGATATCAAGGTGGAGATTGTTGAATATGGTAATATATAGAGAAATATCATATTATGTGAGATTGTGATTGACATTGATAAGTTTCTTAAAGAATATATAAATCCAAAAAGTTTAGGCCACTTGGTTATATCTCTTGGTTTTTAAGATATATGTAACATCTATAAGAAGATTCCTATTTAGTGGGGATTCCTAATCTTATATATATAAACTAAGAAAGAATATGTGTGCCTATGTTATGGGAAAGTTAGCTTCCTCTAAAGAGAGAGAAAGGCAGGTGCCTCCCATGCATGAGATGCAAAGCCTCTCCTCTGAGAGAAAATAGCTTCCTATGAAGAGAAATATTGTGATGTGCCTCATGTAGATTGAGATGTTAGTTTGTTGTAGAGAAGTCGTTCCCATAGAGAATTGGGTGGTTTCCCGTTTTAGTTAGAGAAGTCTTGGCTACTTTCAAGGTACTTTTCTTGCATAATGGTTTAGCTATGGAACATATATGAGTCTCTTCTTGAACAGTGGTTTAGTAGTAGAATGGAGAAGAGAGACTAACAAGTGGTGACAGTTGGGAGAGCGGGTCTAAAAGGGTTTTGCACGAATGGGTTTTTTTTAGGGTTAAAAACGAAACTCTTTGTCTTAAACTTTATGTAATTTTCATTGGTATAGTGAGTGTTTCAATTTGTCATGCCTGTGGATGTAGCTCTTTTGTGATAAACTATGTAAATCTTTATGTTATTGTGGTGTATGTGTTTTATGATTTATTCAAGGCTCGTACTCTCGCTTACTTTGTTTATAGCTGGATAAGTACACGTTTCTGGTGGAATCCAACTTTTGATATTCTAGTTTTTGCATCTAAGAGGACTATTAAATCGTAATGGTAAGAGGTTTTTCAATAATAGATATAGTTCATGGTTTTGTCCACTCAATTTTCTCGTAAGAGTTTCATATAACATTGTATAAAGGTTCAAATTTGTTGGTCAACATCACATATGCATTGTCTTTCCCGATAGCTGATTCAAATAGGTGGGGGATTGCTATTTTGTAGAGTATGTGTTCCAAAACTACCTTTTATTGTGGTCATCAGATCGCACAAGCTTTCTTGATCAAAAGACAACTATGCTAGTGCAAGGTCTACCTAAGGTTTAAACTTTTACTGATGTATTTCCCTTCTCTTTGTCAATAGTTGTACTTTTGTTAAGACAACATTCTGGGTGATAAGTGAAGGATGTAATAAATGACATATATCTCTCTCTGGCTATCCTGCACATGTCATCTTATGTGTACCCTTTGTTCTTCCACCCATAAAACCCCTTCATCTCTCTTCAAATAAAGTTTTCTCTTTCTTTTTACATTAATTTCTTTACTCCATAGGGATATACATTACTGCATGCATCATTTTTTCTTTGAATATGACATTACTGCATGCATCAGAACCTTCGTGCGTCCACATTCCTGACACCCTAGACTCATGAAAATCTTATTTTTGACCTCGTGCGTGCTTGTTCATCAAAGTATACGCCCTATTTGATAATATTACCAGGTCCCTTGAAGTCAGAATACGTAATGCACTACGTGGCATGAAACATTTTACATGTCATTAAAGATAAAATTTCCTGTTACACGATGGTAATTTCTTTCTGAATATGAAAACATGTCATTATCAAAAGATATATTTTTAAATGATTTACTTAAGAGTACAATGTAGTAACTTAGATATTGAGCTTGTCGGTATCTTAAGAGTATACTTGTCAAGACTGAATACATTTCAAAATTTTAACGAGTTGTGGACAATTAACACTTCGAAAAATATTGTGAGTATTGCTATATGAACTCAGACCTGAACAATCAGAGTCTAATTAGAATTAGTAGTATTTCTGATATAACAATCGGCTTTAGTTAAGGGGTTACTACCAAGATTTAGTTATAAAAGACTCGAAAAAATCAACAAATGTGAAGTAAAAAATAAAGGCTATGGGCTTTGGTGGTAACACCATCTTAACCTCAACTACTGGTGTCGATTTACATTCCCACTCATATATTTAAAAACCACTAGCTATTTCTAAAATGGATAGGGGCCTATATTTCCCACTGATCTACCTATAAAAAAGAGGGCCGAAACACCGTGAGGAAGGAAACTCGCCGAAAATAAAGGGAGAAGGGTGTGTAAGAAAAGGAAAAAGATGCAAACAAGACGGGGAAAGGAAGGGAGAAGAGAAAAATGTGAGAAAGAGAGAAAGGAAATGGAAGAAGGCTGAGGGAGAGCAAAATGGGAGAGGGAAGGTTAAAAATGGCCATTAAAGGGGACGGTAGAAGCCAAAAGCTAAAAATGAGGTACTGTGGGTTAAGCGTCGCAACGACAGGGCCAGCCTTGGCCCTTGCCTTTATTGGGCGGGGCTAAAAAAAAAAAACAGTGGGCAGGGCGGAACTGGCCTGCACTAGCTCTAGCCTGCCCCTGGGCCACAGTTCGTAGCCTAAGCCGTGCTTGTTTAGGGAGAAGAGACTTTGATGGATTTTGTAGAAGTTCTCACCCTCAAGAGACTATTTGTGATTTTGCCAGTTGAGGATTTTGTGTGGACCTCGTTGGTCAGAATCGGGCCTATCTGGCGGCCAAGTGCTATGAGCCTTTTGTTGGCGTTGTTTGCTAATGCACTAGGTTCGCTTTTGACAATCAAGGTACCTCTATGGGCCCTCATCCTGCTGGGTCCAATCGGGGGCTTTTTGTTGGCATGTCTCGAAAGTCTGGGCTTGTCGGCTAGGGAGGGATTTTGGCGAGGCGGCCTCATGGCAAAGCATCACCTTGAAGTCTCAGGCAGGTTCCACCCTGTCTTTGTCAGTTTCTTGTCTTCGTGAGCATCTTTAGCATTTTGGAAGGATCTTTCGGTCATTGTCCTCACCCACAAGGACTCTTTTTTATTTTGAGGGATCTATTGTTCATCGCCCTTACCCTCATGGACTCTTTTTTTATTTTGGTGTTTGGGAGATCTTGTTAGGCTCTCACTCCTAGGTGATCCTTCATGACTCACCTCAAGCCATCCAATTTGACATCTAATATTTGATAATTATTGTCACGTCCATTCACAAAAAATAAATGGTTTCTTTGTATACATTCTTATTTAATATTGGAATGCATAAGTATAAATAGCATAACTATACCATGTTTGTCATGCCTCAAAGAATAATAACTTAATAGTGTGAATTGATATTGGTCATAAACATTGAGTGAACTATTTTAGTCACAACATTTAAATATTATTAATTTGTAGTTTAAATAGTAGATGGTGATGTATTTAAAAAAAAATAAAAATCGTGAAATGGTAAAGTATGTTAAAAATTAGATTGAGATATTGGAAGAGGTCAATGTGTAAGTAATTTATCACTTCTTTATCGGTATCTAAACCCTAATCCCAAAAAATCCTTTTTTTTCCAAAAGAGTAATCATTATAATAAATAAAATATAATTTATTTCTTTTTTGTCTCAATCTAAAGAGCAATCATTATAATGTAAATAAAATATTAATTTATAGTTTTTTTCTCTCAATCTAAACCCTAATCCCAAAAAATTCTTTTTTCTTTTCAAAAGATTTAGTAATCATTATAATTTACCCGCACTGCTAACGTGGAGAGAGAGCACAGAGAATAGAGGCTGGAAGAGGGACAGAGAAGGGGGTCTCAAAGGAGAGGGACAGAGAAGATAAGCTGAGTAAAGAGGATTGACTATGCTCGCTTGTAGAGATGGCACAGAGAAGGGAGCACAAAGAAGGGAGGCTGGAAGAGGGACAGAGAAGGGAACTATTTAGTCACAACATTTAAATATTGTTAATTTGTAGTTTAAATAGTAAATGGTG